>PPHD01026906.1:0-11320 GCA_002909625.1 Bambusicola thoracicus
CTAATATCTAACCTAAATCTCCCCTGTCTCAGTTAACAGGCAGAGTTATGTATAGATGAACATGCATGAGCCTACACAGAGTTTTTTGGAAGCAAAGACTACAGAATTTGACCTGTGCTGTGTATGAAAATACCAAGTCTTGTGCGACCAGTATCAGGAAGCCCCGCAGTACGGTGGGCATTGCCTCATCTTTCTCTTGAGCCCCTCTGCAGATTCCAGAGGTACTTCACTAATCTAACCTAGCACAGAACAATTATCACATCAGACAGAATCTGCCAACAAATTAACATAGGAGCTTCTATTTAGAAATAACAAATAATATCAGCTGCAGCTCAGGAATAACTCCGATCTTGAAAGATCCCCCAAGGTTTATGCAAATGAAAACTAATTTACAAATGTGAAACTCCTGCTCTTGGGATCAGATCCGAACTGGTACGGAGGTCTTGCTGCCTGGATGCATTAGCAGAAGAGTCCTGCCTTGCAAGGGCTGCTTTCCTGACAGCCCCGAAATACAACCGAGCATGGAAGGCGGGGTGGCTCCTCCATGGCATTCAACAGTTCAGAGACAGACGCGAAGAAAAATGTTGTGTCAAACTGAAATTGCTAAAGAAACCTTAGCCAGGCCCTGTTTGCAGGTGATATAAATAGGGAAAGCAGCATATTGGTTTACATCAGCAGTGGCATTTGAACTGATTTAATTACCAGTGCCAGATTTAGCCTGGACTCGGGGACTAGAATCTTGATAATTACTGAAAGGACCAAAAGTGACTGGGATTTTCCATCTCCTCGCAGAGATGAGCATGTTCCTACTTACTTATGCTCAGAACCATTATATATAGTCATACCATTACAAGCTGGGCCAGGTTTTTGCAGAGGGGCAATATATCTATAGAAGGGTTGGAGCAGTTGGGAAAAAAAAAGCCAGCTCTCTGGCAGAAAAATCCTTCCTCAGATATACCTGGAAATGTGCTTATTTTTCCGTTATCTCAGCCAACCTCACCTGATCTTACTTCTGTAGATCATCATGGCTATAACTGCATTGCAGGTGCAGCAAAGTTGCCCATTGTGTCACAGAATGGCTTGAGTTGGAAACGATCTCAAATATCATCTGGTTCCAACCCCGTGCCATGGGCAGGGCTGACAACCAGCAGAGCAGGCACCAGATCAGGCTGCCCAGGACCACATCCAACCTGGGCTTGAACACCTCCTGGGATGGGTCAAAGTCCAGTTTCAAAAGGAGCAGAGCCTAGGAACTGCCCTGTGCTGGCTCCAGCAGAGCATTTGCTGCTTACAGGAACGAACAGCACTACATTCACTCTTAAATAATGATCCCACAACTGAAGATCGGCTTCCATGCCAGCCAAAGGACTCAAACCAGCTGCTGCTATGTAGGGTGACGTGCTCAAACCAAAAGACACCATGACCACCCCAGTGCTTTCAGAAGGGTGAGAGCAGGCCTTGTGCTGCCTGCTGCCAGCAGACGAGCCTCCTGCCTCCATCTCGGGGACCAACCGTGCCTTCTCCTATGGTGACATTGGATATCCAGACTGTGAGAACGTGTGAACAACAAACCCCATGCTCACGCCTGCAGAGTGGCCAGGCAACTGCGGTACAGAACAGCCACATCACACATTGCATCTATTATTAGCAGTACCAGCTGCATTTGGCACTCGTTTTGCCTTTGGTCTGTCTCTTTGTCTATTAATTTTTGCGCGATGGAATGCAAAGTTCATTTCTTCCTCCTGCCTAATCAGCTCTGACACCAAATGAACATAAATTACTGTGGGAAGTTTGACAATTTAAGGGTAACATTTTCTTTTTAGAATGACAGCTGCCTGTGTGTTGGAAAGTTTTTAAAGAAACCACTCTCTTTTGGAAGATCTGCAGGTGAGCATCCTACAACCTGCTGATGATACACTGCTGTTATTCTTTCAACAGCAGATGTGAAGCCCGTGTGCCAAGCTACACTATCACCCTTTTAGGAATCACTTTTTTACTTTCTTTTTTCTTTTTCCCCATGGATCTGTGTTTTCTAGCTGGGATGTTACCTGGGGCTATGCCTTCAGCATTCAGCCCTGCTGACACCAAACTGCACTGACAAAGACTCAACCTCTCGTGAGGTGCCATCAAGTTAACAGCCCGTAAATCTTGTAACTGTGGGTGGTTCACTGCCTTACTGCCTTCTTGTGAATACAGAATCACAGAATAATTAAGGTTGGAAAAGACCACTAAGAACAACCATTCCAGCGATCAACTCATCACTGCCATATGAATACACACTCTCCAGTCTCACCAGGCAAACACGTGCTTGCGGAGCCCACAGCTCACAGCAGTGGGTGCCTCTGTGCTCCGCTGGTGCTGGGCAGAGGTGAGCTGGGGCCATGAGTAAAGCACTGATAGAGAGACAAAATCAGGTGTTGATCCCTGTGAGCTCCCGTCTAGCTCGTGTGCACACGTACCTCTTCACACAGGACTCGATCATGTCACTCGCCATAAGCTTCAAGCGCTGCTCTAAGTGTTTCCCAAACTCCTCCTCAGGCCAGTGCAAATCCCGGATGAAGGTCTGTAGGGCATCCAGTTTCCAGAACAGATCTTCTGAGGTGCCTGATCCGTTGCTGGCAGGGCAAAAGGAGAACAAAAGTCATAGGTGGCATCAGGCTTTCTGTAACCTGATGTGGAGACCATTCCTGCAACAAGTGTGGAGCAGACAGTAGTTTCATACACAGGACAACGCTGGCAATCTCCACCATCAGGATTTTGAGTTTTACCATACAGTTGCCTAATCTACCTTGCTGTCATAACCCACAAAACTCTCCAGACCAGATGAGTGAGACAACACCGAGTTACACATATTAACAGGAAGAATGTGCGTATGGTAAAAATCAGCCTTAGTTAATAACCACATTAACGTATGCGATTATTAAGATTTAAGGCCAGAAACTGTGGTAGAAAATCCTCGGTCAATAATAACTACCATACCGGAACGTATGCAGTTATTAAGATGTGGGGTCTCATGCAATCCTCCCCCCTCCAAACCGTATCTTTAGGTGGCCTCGTCCCGCCCGCTGAGGGCCCAGCTCCGGGGAAGGGGCAGTGCTAACAAGTGGTGCGCGAGGACACGCGTTAGCTCTTAACAGCTGGAACAGAACAGGGGTGAGTCCATTGAGCGGAGGGCACTGGGCATCTCATAGCCAGGACTTTTGGCTGGATTGACTGCTGCACCTCTCCACAGATCCGCCTCTTGCAAAGGCATCTATAGGACAACAGATTTTCCTTTTTTCTTTCTTTCTTTCTTTTTTTAATTTCTTTTGCAACATCTTTGGCCTGTCACAGAACTCTGAATTTCTCTCCGTAGCTCGTATTCTCGAACCCACACCCTTGCCCAGATGGAAGTCTTTGGTCCTGCAGCTACACCGGCTCTTTTCACAGTATAATTATATCTCCCAAACCTCCACTGACAGAACAAAAATATAGAACTCGATGGTGCTCTGTTTGTGCAGAGAAATTTATGCATCCATAGCCCCTCTCCCTCCCTCTCTCCATCTCCCTCACTTTTTTCAGAACAATTACCAAGGGAGCTTCAAGAGTTTCGACCCCCTCCTCGCATACCACTAATGCCAACACAGTAATTTATAAGATATTTAGCACACCATGCATCACCACTTGTGCCGACATCATCTATAGAAACAGATGAGGGAGGGTGTTTCTATTGTGACAGATGCCAGCTGCATTGAGTTAATGCCAGAGGAAATCGGAGCCAATGCATACGTGGCTACCACCAGGTGAAAACCATGGTCCCAACATGCCGGGGCCCTGTGGTCCTGTGCTAGCAGGGAGAACGATAGAGAGGATGGGTCATCTCCATGGCAAGAGAAACAGATCCGACACTAAGCGACAGGTAACACATCCTTGATGGAGGGGATGGGTGAGTAAAAGGAAACCAGGAGAGTGAAAAGATAAAGAATCAGGCATTTCCTTTAACCAGGGGACAAGTGTGCAGAAGGCTCTGGTGTGGATCTAGCCACCGATTTTTGGATTCTCCTGGTTCAAACCTCTGCTCGGGTATAAGTAAGCTTTAACAGTCTAAACCCAGTTTTGGAAATGCACGGATTTATGCCTGGAATAATTAAGTATGTGCAAAGGCAGTAATTGGTATTTACCACAGCAACATTATCACACCCGTTTGGTTTCAGAATTTTAGAATTATTATTTTTGGTCTTTTTCTCACTTTTGATTAGGACTACATGAGAGTAAACAATATATTAGATTTACTTCCAAGTTGCACTGTTAATATTTTGCTCGTGAGCACCGCAATTACTCTGGTCACATAGGCAGCTTGCAATATACCATTAATGTTCACGTTTTCAGAGAGATTATCCAATTTTCTGTCATGACATGATTCTTATCTTTTCAAGGGCAATACCACACAGCATGCACAGAGAAAAAGATTAAAACTTTCAAGTACTCTTTACAGGCAACTGCCTAATCTAGCCTTCAATATAGCTCTCTTAGCATGAATATGAGTTGTATCGCTTTGAAACAAAAAATTAAACACCAGTGTTTGCTTATGGCTCATTACCACTGCTCTGCAGCAAAGCCTGTGCGTGGCAGAGGCATTTGGTGGACCCCAGGTGTAGATGTAACCTAGGGTGTTCCAGTAACAGTGATGGGGGAGAATCTGGGAAACTTCTTTAGTTTTATCCTTTAAGAAAAAGGAGATGGTAGGGAAAAAGCAACTCATCTGTGTAGAGCTGGCTGAGACCATCTCATATTAGCATAACCATAGATAGCCCAGGAGAAATGGGGTGATCCAAGGTCCTGTGTAAGGACATCTTGAGAGACCAGCTGCCTCCAACACAGAGGTCTGGGCTTAGCCCACTTTACTCTTCTCTGCACTGGTTGGTGGCTGGGACCTTTGGGGGGAAACCTGGAGTAAGAGCAGAAGTTGCCTGACGTGTGCTCAGCTGGGGATAAGCAGATCTGCCCTCCTGAGCACCTCGACCTCACACAGGGAGCCAGAGTAGAGCCCAAGGCTCCTAGGGAGCAACTGCATTAACACGGTACCCATTTCTCCATCCACAGTCAAAGTTCATTTTGAAAATACGTTTCTTTAGTTGGCCAAAGGACTACCCAGGTTACAGTGATGGATGTGGAATTTCAATTGCTCTCCGGGCCCACTCACAACCCAAATAAGAGTTGTTCCTCTATGTTAAACTGTTTCATCAAAATCAAGACAGTAATTATCATCTGGGGAATGTGAAAATTGCATTAAATAAAATTCAGTGTTAGATCTACATCTGGTCCACAGAAATTGGTTGACTGGCATTGAAGTTGGCTCATCTTCCCTTTTGGACAAAACTCTTTTCTGAGACACATCATTTCCCATTATGCACTCCGTGTTTCATATGTTGGCCAGAACACGTCCCATTGGTGACAGCTGTTTTGTAAAGCAAGATACTCGCTCAAACTCTCAGTGGGAGTAAGAAAATTTTCAAGATTTGTACAAAAAACCCTCAAAATACACATGCCAGAAATTCATCAGTGTCTCATTCAGAAAACGTCTAATTAACTGTATCACTCTTTAAAGTTTTATATAATGCACAGAAACAAACAATACATATCCATGCCAAGATGACTTTAAATTTAAATGAGATCTAATTTGAACTGAATACACACTCAGAATCATAAATAGCAGCCATCCATGACGGTGCAGAAAAGCTAGGCATTTGTGGGATGCCTAGCGGGATGTTAACTGGTAGATTTGGTACTTTAGGGAGATTCACATTTGGTAGATTCACATTGGGCAGATTACTTGTTAAACTCCTGTGGAAGAAACAGACAGAAAGAAAAAATACCATAACAGTGACAATGCAGATGTAGCAGAAGCACGTGACACTTATAAACAAATCTGCAGAATTCACAGCACGACGACAGTTAGGAAACCAAAGCAAAACATTTCAGAAAGAAGCATGGGAATGGAAGCTTAACTGTACTGTTTTTGCAGTCTGCAATAAAAAGCAAGTTACTTACAAAAAAATAAAAAGAATGAAAGAAGAAGAGGAATCACAAAGTAGCAGATTAACAGAGTACTCAAACACCCACACAAAATAACTTAACCTTCAATTCCTGATACCGTTTCAAAGCGCAGGGAGCAGCCTTTGCTTGGAAAAACCTATCTGGTAAGGAAGTGAGCCTCAGTTCAAGATACTCAGGTTGGATGGATACATGAGATAGCTGAACGAAGCCAGCTCCCAGAAAAGTCAGGGTGCTTTCCTTGGCATCAGGACTCAAAATAATAAACACAGTTTGAAATTCTAACTCTGCTGAAGTTCTTCAGAGTTTTTCTTGCCACCAAATTCAACGAAGCCAGGATTTCACTCCAAAAACACTTGTTTTTCTCATACTCTAAAAATAACACAGCTATGCTAAAATCTGGATTAATTATTTCCCGAAGGAAGACTTGTGCCCTAAACTCAACCTTGCATTTCTGTGTCTCACAGGTTGCCCAGGTTTACATATTTGCACTTTGAATGAATTGCATTTAATACATTTAGGGCTGGTACATGAATGTTTCTTGGCTGGAAACGGGCCAGGGAGTGATTAAGGCAATCAAAAGTTAATTCATGAACCAAGTGTACTTGAGCATCATGACTTCAATAAGCATTTTCAGATATGCAACTGTTATGCAAAAAGAGATCTTTTAAAAATGGGCTAATGTATTAATTTAATCTGAAACATTGTTTTTCCTGAAACAATGTGTGGTATAGCAACACCACATGCCTGAAGTTTGCAAAACACCATCTTTTCTGGATCATTATTTGAGCTCGGTAAAAGTGGAATCAGGACTTCAGGCTTTCAGCTTCGTGTTGTGCTGCCGAAGCTTCTCTGTTGATGTGCACGGACCCAACTGTGGCATTCAGGCTTCCTTTGGTGGAAAAAACACAATCCAAATCCTTCTTCCAGTGGGAAAAAAAAAGTCTGTTCTGGTTTTCTTATATTTCTATGCTTCTTAGTAGATCGGACTTGCACTTTATCTGCTCGCTCTCTTTGTTAGACAGTAAGCAGATAGGAGAATTTACCAATGTAACAAAGCCACCCATTGTTTCCATTCATACTGTATCTGCCTACTAAGATGATATGATTACTGAATGAGACACAGACTTCACAGTGATTGAGAGCGTATTAAATCTTCAGAAATGGCAGTGCATGTGGTTAGATACTGCTGCGGAATTAAGAAATAGCAAGAGGTGGACAACATATAAATGTATAAGGAAAAGCAACTTAAATAACTTAGCCAGATGGTAAATACATAAATCAGAGGACCTTTGGTTTTAATATTAAAATTCAAGAAGTGACAGTGTTATATTAATAAAAACACTGTATTAATAAAATGTGACTTCTAGAGTAAACAGTATACTATATTCACACGGAAACATATTTCTTTTATACAACACATTATTTTGCTGATGCGAGGATATGTTATAAGAATAAGTTAGTACTCCTACAAGGAAACAGACCAGCAAAATAATGCCGTATATTACGTTAACATACAGCAACCGATTTTAAAAGTATTCTCCTGAATTGACATGCACAATTTTGCAGGTTCAACTCATCTAATTATCTGACTAACAGTTGCAGTGAGACCTGTAAAAAATGATTAATATTACCAACAAATGTTCCAGCCCGCAGTTGCTCAGACCATAAAAACCACGGGTCCAAGACGAGAAACCGTTTCTAAAAGCCAGCCATGCCTATCCGATATAGATGGCTAAATATAACCTCAGCCATCAGGCAGGGAATGTGGGCATTTGGATCAACAAGACGAGGGCTGTCTCATTTAAGAAGCTTTGGGGCTGGATCCCGATACGTTTGAGAAAAGACGTGCACTCCGGAGCTGTACCGCTTGTTATCTTGGTTTCTTCTGCTTCACCCCATTTGTTGGCGATGGAAACGGCTTTCACCTGTGCTGCCTGCGAGGGAATTCTCAGTGCAGACAGACTGGCAGCACACCGTGCCAGCATCCCCACGCTCGCACCGTGCCACGGTGCTGATGGCAGGAAACACGTTGCAATGCATAGGGGCCACTCCTGCAGGGCTGCCCCGGGACGGGAAGGAGGGCAGGAAATCACCGTGCTTTTACCGAGGGGTCTCCTGGTTTCAGAGCAGAGCTAAATGAGAGCCCTGGCCCTGGGGCAACGCTTAGGTCCTATGTGATGATTTACGGATTGAAGAGGCAGATGCCTGCCTCTTCCATCACCAGAAATGCTCACTACCTTCCTGCCTAGGCTGAGCAAATGCTCGAGAGCAAATCTTTTCACAAAAGCCTTGATGTGAAGTAAAGAGCTTATAGTGAAGTAGGCAGTCAAATCTGTGCTCTTCCTCTCTCTGACTGACACCCAGAATAGTAACGAAAATACTCCTTTCCACTACAGCAGTGCTTTCTTTGAAGGGGAAACATTTTTCACTCGCACTATAGCTTTATAGTACATCCTCTTCCAATGATTAATATAATCACACGGTTCGATTTCTTACATTTGACGTGAATGATAAATTGATGAAGTTTGCAAAGGGTTAGTGAGCAATCGGTAGATGTTAAAGGCGGGATGAGAGTGCAGCGGGGACAGCCTCAGGTCAGTGAGTAACCTCCTCATCAGGCAGCTCAAACTGGCTGTCCCCGCACCCTGCTTTAGCGTTTGCTCAGAGAGATCTTCCAACACAGACACACACACAGAGACACACACACACCACACACACGCATACGTGTCTGCTGGCTGCAGATCAATCGGCTTTCTCTGAGAAGCTAGCACGAAAAACCCATTGCACAACCCTACTTTTCCAAGACCTCTCAACTCGCCAGAGAACAGACCTGCTCTGTATCCTCCGTATTTGGATGACTGTGCGAGGGACAAGTGTTCCACGCTTCGCTGCGTGGATTCATACGAGCACACCAGCTGCTCTAGCTATAGGGCAAGGACCCCCTGCAAATTCAGCAGCTCTGCAGAGGCAGCTTACGGAGCCCTCATGAGCACATTACATCGGTGCTTTTTCCCCCGTGTTTTCAGTACTTCACAGTATCTTCCTCACTGTTTGTCATTTCTATACCTAACTCTTTGTGGCATAAGGTGCAGAGTATTCAGCAATGAAAATAGAAGAAATACATGCTTGCAAACTGCCATCTGGTCAGGTTATGGTGGGCTATGTATTTCAGCCTTGACTGCAAGCATGAGTGTAGAGATACCCTTTCAAAAGCCTCTGTGCTGCGGAATAGTTTCCTGGCTCAGAGGAGATAATGAGACTTCCTTCTTGCATTTCACTGCAGAGATCTGAAGTAGTACTGCAGGAGGCTCAGTGCGGCGGACATTTATAATGACCTGCCTTTCCTGGCCAACCTGAAGGCCTTTCTTCAAAGCAGAGGAAAGCCACGGTGCCACATGCTGATAGCAGGCCCAGTTCCAGAAAGGTTCTGCTGGACAGTCTGCAGCAGAAGGCCACGACTTAGATGGGAATTGGCTGGTCTGAAATATTGGAGCATCACTGGCCTGAAAACTCAACTGTGTTTCAGTGGACAAATAGGGTAAAAAGGAAGTAGATACAGGAAGGCAAATGAAACCAACTACGTCTCTGACCTCAGTTTTTCCTGCAAGTTCACTGTAGATCTGCTAAAGAAGAGCAGTTGGTCTGCCCAGGAGGCAAACGATGAAGATCCTCAACAATTAGTTCTGAACAGTGCCTCAAAGCTGTCATAAGGTCTTAGGAACAGCACCCCCCTTTGCCTTCACACAGCATGTGTCACCCTCTGTTGCTTGCCGGTTCCTCCCCTTGCTGGGTCTGATTGCACAAAGGCAGCATTTGCAACTCACACCTCTGTGTGCGAGACACAAGAACAAATACCAACTAGTGGAAAAAAACCCCAGAGTTCATCCTTTCACCAGAAGTACATGAGCTTCTTGTGAAAAGCACCCACTTTCCTGCTGGAACAAAGCATTTTAATACTCAAGGCTGTATAACACGTAGATAATCCATCCTGGGCTTTTGCTCGGAGCTGTGATGCTCAAAGCATTCTGCAGCTGAAGCTCCCCAGAGGGCAAAGCCACCACAAGATAACGAAGAAAAGACCTTTGAAGAAGTGTCAAAGATAACTTGAAAATGATAGATATTGGCATACCCAGGGACAAAGCATTTTGACAGGCAAGTACCACAGCCAAGTACTCATGTACAGCCACAGTTATGCCACAAGTCATTGAATGCCAAAATAATATCATCTTCTGAAAGAAAGAAAAAAGCAGAATGAATTGCTTGTGACTGCCCGAACGAGGTGGACAGTTACACTGAATTAACTGCCTCTGTTTCATAACAGACAGGAAATACAAACAGATTCATTGCTAAAGCAGAACTCTGAAACTAAAGTTAATGCTAACTTCGAAGTGCAATTCTGCTTGAAGGAGTGGCTGTAAAAATGGCATTCTCCTACTCGAAAGATCTATTTCTTCTATGTTTTCTGGGTCACATCTGCTTATTTGAAACAAGATTTTTTAGGATTTTTAATCTTGTTAGCCTGCAGACCAAAGACAGCAAATGGAAAGTGAGAGAGACTCCTGAACGCCAGCCACTTAACCCCACTCAAAACAGAGGAGATGATCAGGTGTCAAGAAAAGGCCTGCGATTTGGCAGGCAGAATCCTTATGGATGCTGAGGATGCTCACGAAAGAAAGGAAAAAACCTGGGTAATCAGATTCCAGGTTGCATATGGGAGGCTGGCTGCTGAACAAAATCTCTTTTCCTTGTAAACCGAACATATTTGGTGTGAAAAGCCCTGAAAGACCACACGTTCTTTTACACAGCAACCTCTGAGAGCACAGTGCCACTTAACTTCACCTAGAGAATCACAAAGAAGCAGACAAAATATATCTGCAGAAGTCAGCTGGTCTGAGTCCCCAGTCTGGGGCACTGTCAGCCTCGTGGTGCTTACATAGGGTCAATCTTTCCTTTTTACGTCTGTTAACAGAAGGAAAAGTCCATTCTTTTCCTTCACAGGCCCCGATATGAGTTTTTAGAGCAAGCACAGCAGGGTTCAGCAGTGCTTCAAACCCTGTGAAATAACAGCAGCAATCTCAAGCAAATGCCACGTTTTTATATTCACCAGCTCCTGAGCTCCATTCGGATTTCTCTCAGGCCACTCATTTCTTGCTGGTCAACCCCTGCCCCTCCACATCCACTAACTGGTTCTGCTAGATGGCTCATCACATCACATCCCCTCTGGGCTGGTTCCTCCTGCACCGCTAGAGCTGTGGCAAGCTAAGCTGCTGGGGATGCTGCCCAC
>PPHD01026907.1:0-11320 GCA_002909625.1 Bambusicola thoracicus
GATCACTTGAAATAATTGATGCTTCATCTTCGCATGTTCTGCGAGGCTCAAATATGTGTAAAACATATTAATCACTTTCAGTAGTATTACTGTAGAGAGAAAATGAAGGGAATTTACAGAAGCTTTTCTTATAGTCAGTTCTATGTGCTTTTACATGTTGCTGCAACTTTGCAAGCTGGAAAAGAAACTACAGGACAATAAAATAAGCTGAAAACTGGAGCTATGTGGGAGCTGCTATTAATATGCCCAAAAGGATATATCTTGCACAATGGTTTGAAACAGTGCAGAGAGGGTGCATTTTTAATGGGTGTCCATTTTACGAACAGAGAGATAGCTTACACTTAGTCACAGGATGGAGCACATGAACACCCGCTCAGAATTGGCATTGCTATAGTACTAAGTTAAAAGAAAAATCCTAAAGTAACCCAGTTACATTCTTACTTGACTCAGGCGTATTCTAATGAACGCTGACTTCTTGAACAATACATGTGAAGTACCCCTGTAATAATTTGATAGATTAAACTAAAAAATTCTGTTCTGATTAGTATTCTTTCAGAACAGTTCACTCAGCCTTTTCTGATGGTCTACATGATGGGAAGACTGTGTATTGTAACTATGTTTTCATCTTTTCATTTTTGTTGTTGATATTGAGGCAAATGTTCTATGAGGGGATTGCTAATTTTTCAACAAAGGGTAGACCAATGGGAACAAAGTTAGAGTGGTTACATTATCTTTTCATGGTGTATGACTGATTTGACTTGATAGGCCTCTGCCTCTGAAGGTGAGTCATCTTCACACTATTAAGTTTATTTAGAGTCTTTCTGCAAGAGTCAAGTGAATATAATTGAGTAGTCAGTCTCAGAAATTAACATAAAATACAAAACTCTAATGGACAGATTAAAGTTTACAAAACTAAGCTTTTCAGACGCATTATTTGTTCAAATAAATGGAGATTTGCAGTAGCAGTAATTGCAAAACATTTCCACAGGTTAAGGAACCAATCACTGACATGAGGATTTCTGACATAATGGATATCTATGAGCAGAAGCTTTCATCATTAGCAGTGAGTACAACCTAATATGTATGGATACGATACTGTTGGTAGATTCAGATTTTGTTAGTGAATACCATTCTTCCTTTGCACAGTCAAAAGAAACTCGGCTGCAAGACCTTTTGGAAGCAAAAGCTTTGGCTCTGGCTCAGGCTGACAGACTGATGGCCCAGTACCGATGTCAAAGGGCCCAAGCAGAATCTGAGGTGAGTAGGATCTCTTTCTGAGATTCTGGTATCATAGAATCATAGAATGGCCTCGATTGGAAGGGACCTCAAGGATCACGAAGCTCCAACGCCCCTGCAGAAGGCAGGGTGCCAACCTCCATATCTCATACCAGGCCAGGCTGCCCAGGGCCCCATCCAACGTGGCCTTGAACACATCTGGGGTCACGGCATCCACAGCTTCTCTGGGCAGCCTGTTCCAGCACCTCACTACTCTCATAGTAAAGAACTTCCCCCTGATATCCAATCTAAATCGTTCCTCCTTCAACTTAAAACCATTTCCCAATGGTTTGGGGCAAAGTAACAACTGTCTGGTTAACTTTGACTGTATTTGCACACGTGGAAACTCTATACTGCTTAACTAACCTATACTTAAAAATTAGGACAGTCTTAATTTTTATTGTAACAATGCAAAGGAAAACAAGATGTTTCTTTGGAACACTTTTCTTTAATGCCCTTTCCCTATCAGAATCTGACAAGACTGACTTACTGTACTTGAACGTTTAGCCATTGTTGTTAACAGTAATGGTTTACCATTAAATTAATTTAATGGTAGTAAATTTTAATATGAATAAAACAACTTACTAGTATTCTTTGTAGAGATTACTGGTATATGATGAATGGTTTACTGTTTATGCCTTTTAACTACTTGTCCTTTCATACGAAGATGAACTCTCAAATGCATACTGCAGTGATGCAAACTTTATTTGAGGTATGCTTTGAAGGTTCATTATTTCTGTTATTCAAATAAAGATTTGAAAATTTGGGTTGCTGTTTCCTGAAGACATAGCTAAACTATATTAGATTTTACTTTCTTTCTTCCTTCACCTCTAGCACTGTATATAGAAGGAGCTGAAGGAATTTAGAATGAATGAATGAATTTGTATTTAATATTAGGAGAGAGCAACTACTTTCTTAACGTAGTTGATGCCATTTTAATGTTAGATGTATGACCTCAAACATGCCTATTAAGATATGACTTATAAGACAGAAATGTTTGTAATTGCTTTTTATTTTGGGGGATGTTTTCCACTGAAAGGCCCGAACTCTTGCTGCAATGCTGAAGGATGCAGAACGAAAAAATGAAGAACTTAATGTTTTGCTGAAAGCTCAGCAGGTAGAATCTGAAAGGGCACAGACTGATATTGAACAGCTCTTTCAACACAACAGGAAATTACAGACAGTTGCTGAGGAACATGAAATGCTGAAAAAATCATCAGTTGATCTTCTTCAGAGGTAAGTAGCTCAGGATCTGAAAGGAAATTTGAAATATTCAGCTATAATGATGAAGGCCCTCACTGGTTAAATTGGATGAGAACTGAAGTGTTAGATGTTGAAGATCTAATTCAGGAAATGACAATAATTTTGAGTATTGCTTTCTAAAACAAACCAGCAGTGCTTAATTTCTAATGGTTTTACACTGTGCTCTTGGCTTCTTTCTTTATCTTATATACTGTCTTGATGACACACTATGAATTGTCTAGAGAAGCAGCCAGCAAAATGTGTCTGTGTAAGATAGGAGTTCGCATCTTTCATTGCTTCTGTAGTAAGCCTGATTGAAATCAAGTGATGTAGAGAGGAAAGATGTACCATGTGTGTCTTAAATTATTTATGAGCATTATTTCCTTAGAATTGTAGGCTAAAAACACATAAGACATGGGAGACATAAAAAGTACGTAAAGGTAGAAATTTTTTATGGAGAAATAACATGCTTAAGAAGAATAAAGGCTCAAAAGAACTTCAGCATCTCAACTTGCGTGAGTTGTTTTCATCACTAGGTGTCAGTAAGGCAAAGAAACTGGTACAGTTGAGAGCAATTTGCTTGTTTAACAGCGGGTGCATGAATTATTATATTAGAAATTTTAAAGTCATATCTCTGCCAATAATAGTCATTGAAGGAGGAAAAATGTTTATTCAGGAAAATCCATAATGGACAAGATGCATACATTTAGTACAGTCACTGTGGAAGTTCCTCCTTTTCTGCTTGAGTTGTACGTAATTGTATGCTCTATGAGCAATTGTATGGAATAAAACATCTTTTAATCTGTTATATAAAAGCTGTAAATTCCCAAAGTAGGAATAAGTAGTTTAGTGATTTTTACGCTGTATTTATAAAGTAAAAACATGCTTTCTCATCTGCAGACTTAAGTGCTGTGCCTTAAACATAACCAGAAAGCTGACATGGGAGGAGAGAGTTTTCCTTTCAGAAAGTAGTAAAGTGATTTGCTTCGAGTGTGAAATCTGCCTCAAACTTTTATTAATTACACTTTGCACCGTCTTCAGTACTTTCAAGTTCTAGAACTAGAAACTTGAGCACTGTAAAACTAGTGCTGATAAAGTGTCTCAGAGGATCTCTTAAAACGTGACTACGAAAAGTTTATCTGTAACATTTTGTAAGTGTTGAACATTTAAATACATCTGTGGGTTTTTTTTGTTATTCCCAAAGCGTTTTATACTGGAGGAAGGAGGGAAGATCATTAATAATTAGTGAAGCTTTTCTCTTTTTCCAAGTTTTTCCTTTAAAAAATGTGTCTTCTTTTTAACCTGAGTGGAATGACTGAACAGGAGAAATCAAGTATTTTTTTACAAACTATTAAACTAAAAGCTCTTCAAAAGCACTTATCTTCAACCATAAGCCTCTAATTTATTTGTAGGTATGAAACAACTGAAAGACAACATAAAGATCTACAGATTACATGCAATTCCCTAAATAAAGAAATTGATGCAATGAGGAAACTAAATGAATCACTGAAGCAGCAGAATGACAGGTAAGTTAGATTTGGTCTCTAAGCAAATTAAAGAAAAACAGTAAAACTAAGTAGCACTTCAGCATTCAATTTGTCAATTATCTGTGCTTCAAGTAGCATATGAGAGGCCTATTATCCATCATATTTGAAAGGTGAAATTCCCACTGACTGGAAGAGGGGAAACATAACTCCTATTTTCAATAAGGGAAAAAAATAAGATCCACGGAACTACAGGCCAGTCAGTCTCACCTCTGCCTGGCAAGATCGTGGAGCAGATCCTCATGAAGGCCCTACTAAGGCTCATGAAAAATAAAAACGAGGTGATTGTTGTTAACCAACGTGGTTTCACCAGGGGTAAGTCATGCCTGACAAACTTGGTGGCCTTTTGTGGTGGAGTTACTGCATCAGTGGATAAAGGAAGGGCAACTGATGTCATCTACCTGGACTTACGCAAAGCATTTGGCACTGTTTGGCATGACATCCTGGTCACCAAATTGAAAAAAAAATGGATTTGATGGACCACTGCCTAGATAATGAATTGGCTGGGTAGTCGCACCATTACAGTCAATGTCTTAGTGTTCAAGTGTAGACCAGTGACGAGTGGTGTTCCTCAGGGATCAGTGTTGGGACCAGTTTTATTTAACGTCTCTGTAGGTGACATGGACAGTGGGTTTGAGTGCATCCTCAGCAAGTTTGCAGATGACACCAAGCTGAGTGGTACAGTTGGCGCACCAGTGGGAAGGGATGCTATCCAGAGGGACCTGAACAGGCTTGAGAGGTGGGCCCATGCCAACTTCATGAAGTTTAACAAAGCCAAGTGCAAGGTCCTGCACCTAGGTTGGGACAGTCAAGCACAGATGCAGGTTGGGTGGAGAATGGCTTGAAAGCAGCCCTGAGGAGAAAGACTGGGGGTTGTCAATTGATGAGAGATTCAGCATGAGCCAACAATGTGTGCTTACAGCCCAGAGTGCCAACCATATCCTGGGTTGCATCAAGAGAAATGTGACCAGGAGGTTGAGGGAGGTGATTCTGCCTCTCTACTCTCCCCTCGTGAGACCCCACCTGGAGTACTACGTCCAGTTCTAGGGCCCCCAACACAACAATAACATGGAGTTATTGGAGCAGGAGGGCGATGAAGATGATCAGAAGGCTTAAGTACCTCCCCTGTGAGGACAGACTGAGGGAGTTGGGGCTCTTCAGTCTGGAGAGGAGAAGACTCTGAGGAGACCTTATAGCACCTTTCCAGTACCTGAAGGGTGCTACAGGAAAGCTGGGGAGGGACTTTTTAGAAGGGAAGGTAGCAAAAGGACATGGGCAAATGGTTTTAAACTGGAAGAGAGTAGATTTAGACTTGATATTAGGAAGAAGTTCTTTACTGTGATAGTAGTGAGGCACTAGAACAGGTTGCCCAGCAAGGTTGTGTATGCCCCCTCCTTGGAATCATTCAAAGCCAGGCTGGATGGGGACTTTGAGCAACCTGATGGAGCAGGAGGTGTCCCTGCCTATAGCAGGGGGTTAGAACTAGATAATCATAAAGGTCCCTTCTGGCCCAAACAATTCAGTGATTCTAAGTGTAGCTAGAAGAAGTAATAAATCCTTTAGAGTTGTTTTCTATGTGTATATTAGATGAGTATCTGTATTAGTGACTTCTGTTATTTTATTTTTTCTCCTGTACTCACTGGGAGCAGGAGGGAATCCCCACAGACTACAGCAACAGTAGAAATCTAAAAGACAAATGAAAACAAGCCATTTTGGGAGTGGGTTTTTGTTGGGAGGAAGGGGAGAGTATCTTGGTAGTCACTGAATTCTTAAATGTTGTTGTGAGCCAAGATTTTCACATATTCCTTTTTAGCCTAGAAGGTTTCTCTGTGACATCGTCAGATATCAGCAGAAGTCCTTAAATGTTACGTTTGTCTCCTCTGGAGATGTTCAGGAGCCACTGACTTGTGTGACCTGCTGTAGGCAACTGACTTTAACAGAAAGGTTGGATCGATGATCTCTAGAGGTCCTTTCCAACCCCTGCAATTCTGTGATTCTGTTTTCCAGGAGAAAAAGAGAAGGGAGAAAAAAAAAAAAGAGAGAACATAATAAATTAATACACTTTAACTTTATACTAGAAATAGTGATGATTGACATTCCATCCTTGGTGCTTCAACTATAAAGCTAGTGCTACTTCTGTCTTCCTGAGAACAAATTAGAACTTTTTTCCTTTCTAATGGCTTAAGATAGAGACCTGGTGTATCTTTCACCCACATAACTAAATAAATAGGGCTCTTATTTCAGAACTTCTGTTTGATACTTAATTTTGCAGAACACATTTTTAAAATATGCTTGTAGTCAGACCTTATATTCACTTCAGAGATGAAGTGCTGTTCTTGGTTTCACTTTATCCTTCCAGCCTCTTGCCTTGTTAGCATCTGAGACTGCTCTGACTACTGCCTTAAGTTCTGATTCAGATGAAAAAATGCATTTAGATGCATTTGCTTGCTTGTGAATAAATGTGGGCACTTACTTTCATTGGAGCAATATGCATCTGAATATAATTGAGGAAGTGTTCTGAGAAGGCTCTCCCTTTTTTAAGGCAAATGGGATAGCAGTTGCTGTATAAATATTCTTGATTAGTTACATAAAACAGACTGGACTATCCTTCTCCCCTTTTGTTGCCAGAGGCTGCAGATAAGAAACTGGTACATAGTAAGTGGATAAACAGGCAGCAAGAATGACAATAGGTGTCATCTAAATGAGGCAAATGGGAGATGGAATATGCCTTAGAAGTTATGCTAGCTAGCAATGGAGACAGTAAATTAACTTAATGGAGTTTGAAGTGCTTGGGTTACAGTTGTAACACTGGTGGATGACAGTGCCTATATATTTTGTGAGATCTAAATATTATTCTAACTAGTAAAGACTGCAGCAAACCTATGTATGAGCTACAGCGAGGTCTTACAAAGCTCCTTTTTTTGCTGCGTGTTGCATGACTGGGAAATGTTCAGAACGGTATCGGAAGATCTTTATGCACAGATAACACTTACCTGAAACAGGTTTTAGTAATGGCATTGTCAATTCAGGAGCATACCAAGAGCTGAAAGCCCATGTCAGTCACTAATGGCAGTGAATTCTGACTCAGGTGGAAAGGTGATTTCATTTCTGTCATGGTATCTTGAATGCCTTGTGGCTGTAATCCAGAACAACAGTTTCTGGGCTGTAGAAAAAAACATTTTCAGTAGTTTCCATATTGACTTTGATTAAGGGAGATAAATAATTTTCATGGGAGGGAAAAAAGAAAATGTCTGTGCTCACACCCTGCAAATTCATCGTTTTGTTGATTTGATTTTTAAGCTCCTGACAAGAGTGACGAATGATACAAAAATCATTCTAGCTTCTTGGAGCAAAGAAATGCTGATATATTTCACTTTGGGAATTAAAAAATTTTCTCTTCAATATTAGGACTGCTGCACAGTTGGTAGAATCTGAAGAACACAGAAAAGAACTACAGCAACAGCTACATGATAGAGATAGCAAAATAGCAAGTAAGTCATTTAACCAAAAGATCATTAGACCTACAAAACTCAATTAAAAAGATGCTATTATGTGCTGTAGAGAATCAGCAATGTTTTTCTTAGTAACTTGTAACTCTAAAAGGCAGACAGCGATGTGTAATTTCACAGTTGATGAGACAGATATATCTGTATTTTCTTAAATATACAAAGACATATTTTTCCAAGACTATACTGATTTCACTAAATCCATACACAGCATGATTTGTGCTTTCAGGATCTCTTCACAGCACGTCCATTAGGCCCATTTTCTGTGGGAATCGCAAATTGCCAAGAGTTCAGTTTAACTCTTCAGCAAGTACCAGAAAGCAACTGCTAAAACTTAGCAGTAGGTGGCACTACTCAGTAATGCACTTATTAGCAGCTATGTTCGGTATTAAAAATGTGTACATACTTTTTTCTGAGGCAATACAGTATTCTTTTTTAAGATGGACAACCCATCTTTTAACATGTTGGTTTTTGTAAGGCTTGCAACAGAAAATAAAAGTTCTGGAAGAAAAAGTGAAAGCTCAACAGAAAGAAAAAAACAATATGGAAGAAACTGTTGATGTTCTTAGAAAGGAATTGAGCAAAACAGAACAAGCAAGGAAGGAACTGAGTATCAAGGTAAGGAATTATTTCCACCTGCACTCTAGAGGCTGGAATTTTAAGTATCTATGTAACTGATAGAGCTGAATAATCATTATTTAAGTGTTGAAGTGACTAAATAAAACTAGAGCTGACCCTATAGTGAAGAAGAATGAACTCTTAATTATGTACCTTTTGAGTTTTGAATAGCTGAGCTTGAATTTAAGAGCAAAGTCAGAGTCTAAGGGCTGTGTGAAGCGTAGTTTGCGAGTACATAGTATTTGGAAAGAAAAAAAAACCTGTGGTGCAATATTAAGTACACACAGCACATTCTTCTTCAGTTTCTAGTTGTCTGCTGTGAAATCTGAGTTAGTGTTGGGTTTTTTTGTTACAGTTTTTTTTTCCTCCTCCTTTCTTGCAATCTGTATTAAGATACTGCATATGGATGTACTGAAACACTTCTGATTTTCTTGATCTTTGAAATTCTAATAAAGCATTTAATTTTCATCTCCAAGAATAAGAATGCCTTCTCTCAAAGCAGAAATAGAGACCAGTTTGGCTATGCTACAAAGTTAACAGGATAACGTGTGGATTTTTTCCTTGTTTCCATTCCATTCCAGCTGGAATGTTCTTGCCTGTCATTAAGACTGCTGTAAACTCTCAAGGTAGAGGTTACTTTTACATGAAAACTAATTAGTTATCACAAAGAAGTATGCAGTCTATCTAACCATTTTACAGTATTCCCACTCCCTAGGACAATGCTATATAGTATATAGCAAACACTTCCTGTCTTCTTGGTAAATATTTATCAGTGTGTGGACTGAAACGAAACATGGGTGGATGTACTGTGAACATTTCTGTTACTTAAATAGAACAATGATAACGTGGGGTTTAGTGCATCCCATTGGTATGCAATGTTTTGAAGCGCATCAGTTGCTGTAAAACTTCCACGTACACCAAATGTACACCTGAAGAAAGTATTTCTGAAACAAGCTTGTAATTTTAAAATCATGTTTTTTGATTGCTTGCTTGAACTCATCACCAGACTACTTAGCTTTCACTGTGTTTGTATGTTTTTTCAGTTAATGGATTGAATAATAACATTTTGGCTGTTTCTGCAGGCATCTTCTCTGGAAGTTCAAAAATCCCAATTGGAAGTACGCTTGGAAGAAAAAGAAGCACTTGTAAAATTACAGAAGGAAGAACTGAACAAACATTCCACTATGATTGCAATGATTCACAGTCTAAGTGGTGGCAAGTTAAGTGCAGAAGCAGTGAACCTCAGTTTATAGGGCTCTGTCATCAATGTTTTAGTAGAAAATACGTATGAATTAATGTATGTAAAAAAATTTTTAAACACGAAGCTAATATACTATCTGGCTAAAAAAGAGTCACCCAAAAGCTGAAGTAGCTCAATATCAATTGAGAATAAAAGACAGAATTATGGAAGTTGTTTTTGAAAACACTGAGCTATTGTACAGCAAATACATCTGATGATGATATTGGTAGAAATATTATTTATCTGTATTGGGGCCTGGATGTTACTGTTGTTGGTGACTAACCTTCCTAAATGGATAGATAGCAAAATGGGAGTCACTCAGCCTTTTTGTTAGTTTATTCTGCTATTGGCCATCAGGAAAGCAATCTTCGTAGGGTGGTAAGCACTTTCATCATTTAATCTTGTTAATTTTCACTCTCCTGAATGCCACCTATTATTTGTGCACAGTTGCTTCCTGATGCCTAAGGCACAAGAATAGAAATAAAATGGATTATATTAATTAGAATGCATTACATTGAAAGCTGCGTTTGTCAGCATATTAATGCAAATACTTCCTGAAACAAATATGTGGATGTGTTTCTAATTCTGAGGAGATTAATTTGAGCAAGCAGAGAACTGAATTTGTGTGATTTTTTTTTTTTTTAAGTAGAATCATTTAGGGAAAGCATGCTAAAATGAAATACTTGAATGCAAAAATATTTCTTAAATACTAGAGAATACTTCCCTAAGCCTACGTCACTTTTTTCATACTTTAAAAAGATTCTGCACATTTTTAACAGTCCTATCTGATATATTGTTAGCTATTGTCAGCGTTGCCACTTTCTGCTCAAACAGGATTTCATACGTTGTTTATAGTATAACTATTTAGGAAATTTCTGCTAAAGTGTACTTTCATATGAAAGACTTGGACTAGAACTTGAGTTTTTGCATCACTGAACACTTTCCTGTCCTTAGTTCAGATATGACATGAATGTCTTTTAGCAGTTGTCAGAATTACTTCATTAATATATGTACTTTGGTAGAACTACCAGAGTTCATTTCATATATATCCTCTTCTGTAACATGACTGATTTTAATTGTATCTAATTTGTAATGACTAGGTCTTAAAACACGAGTTTCTTTACGTATTCTGTTGTGTCATAGATGTTTTACTGAATCTGCTCAACTCACAACTAAGTATAACCTTGTGCATTCAGTTGCAATTATACGAGTCATATGAATTGTATCTATTTTAACTAGCTTCTAAAATGTACATATTTTTATGACTTACTGTCTACAGCTTTTACTTGTGGTTGTTCTGGTCTCTGTGAAGACTAGGTGAATAAAAAACAAATTGCTCTGTGTCCTATGTATTCTGTTAAGTGAGGTAAATTAGTACATAAAACATGTGGTTTGGCCTCCCTTTTTGCATAAAACATCGTTATTGCTTGGAATGGTCAGAAAGTAAGTGTTAAAATTGCTGAGTTGAGGGTTTCTGTTAGTTTTGCAAACCCAACTGGGAAAGAAAGCCTCATTAACTATGCATTTCTACTTTAGTGTAATGGATTAAGAACTCTGAGTGTCAAGGCAAGTTTGCAGATATTAATTCATTACTATTTCAGTCTCTTGGTCACAGGGAAAGGGCAGCTGAATGGTTTTTTCTCACTTTCTGCCAGAAGCTACTCTTAAATTAAAAAAAAAAATCAAGTAGGAAATGTCAATGTCAAGCATGTTACTAATTAAAGTGATAAATGCTAGTTTGATTTCAGATGGTGGATTGGAGGGCCAAAATGGCATGTTGTTCAACAAAGTGAGGTTATACTGTTATAAGGCTCATGGCCCCAGAAAATATTAGATGATGAACCCTTGGAGCTGACATTATAGAATCCACAGTAAAAGTCATGGTATACAAATAT
>PPHD01026911.1:0-11320 GCA_002909625.1 Bambusicola thoracicus
TAAAAAAAATAATAATAACTTTGACCCTGTCTCTGCCTAATGCATCTGAGGTAGTATACACATAGGTACATAACTAAACCTGAATGTACTTCCTTGTTAACTTTGCTGACCAGTTGGTTACATGCAGAGGTGGGGGTTATTAGGGATTAGGTTTTGACAGGCATGGGAATTGATGCAAGCCTTGATTTTCCTTCTGAGCCTAAGGTATTGGCTTCCTCTGCACTGATAGCAGCCATAAAACACTTCTGTTTGTTTGCCTGAAAGCCATGTTTATTCTCTCTTCCTGGGCTTATACTAATTAAATGTGATCGTGAATGAGAAAAATATTCTGTTTCACAGTATTGGAGAGATGAACATTCATGGAAAACGTGTTACATTCAAATAATGCCAGAAACTGTTTAGGCAGGCATAAATCTTGACGATGGCATTGTTTCGCATAGCTTCTTACAGTCCAGAATATAGTAACACAGCATTTTTCTTTCATTTCATTTTTTTTTTTTAATTACGATCTTCCAAGTCTCTCCCAGCTTCTCTCCCCTCTGAAATAATCTGTGCACTCTGTAAGCTTGGAAAGGAACAATAAGATGTGACGTGTGTTTATACAAAAACAATTCATTTAATAGCTAAAGGGAATAGCTGTGTAAAAGTAGCTTGATTTATAAAGCCCGGGGTCAGCTTTGGAGTTTCTGAGGCCTTAAGCAATGGATGATTACAGTGCACCAAGTGGGACCAGAGATAGCAGACTTTGCACCTGCAGTTGCCTTTTCAACCTTTGTACTCTGTGCAATTGATTGCTCAGAGGCCCTCGAGGCTGTTCAAGATGATACGGTCTGAGCTGGTAAAATGAAAAGTCGAAACATCAGGTGAAAAACAACAAAGCAAAGAAAAAATGTCAATACAGAGAAGGAGTGTCTGAGGGTGAATTAGCAGCAATCTCACTGCCCTGTGTTGAGTCAAAAAACAGGGCAGCTCTTCTTTTAGATCTTACTGTATATTACCAGCAATTATGCTTCTCATTGTTGTGAAGCACTTTTATCGCTGTCTGTGTTGGATTCTTTCTCCAACTGATGCTTTGAAATGCAGTGAGAAAAGTGTGAAGGAAGAGCTGAGAACAAGTCCTTAGGTTCATTGCTTCCGGTGAGGAAGGTAACTGTATAGCGAACACATTAGCACTAAATCCCAAATGACCGCCTGGAAGAATAAAGCTGCAAAGAGCCACTCCTACAAGATACCGGAGATGCTAATACGGCTCTTTCGTTTCTTTTCTTAATGCCTTTACATTTGAAAAGCAGTTGTTCTGAACCTCCACATTCCTAATCCCCACTATGTGCCTATTTCCATAATCAGTTGCATTTAATCATCTTTTCAGTGCCGCTTTTGCTATTCCATATTTCAAGAATTCTGCTGATTTTGTACACTGTTTGGTATGTGACCTTACTGAAATCTCTTGAAATCCATTGTCCTTATCTCAGTACATGAATTTAGTACACACACACCTCAAATAATTTCCAGAAGCCAAATTAAATGCGGTGTCTGACTCCAGAGTGGTACCAGGTTCTAGTCTGTTGTTGTTTGCTCATATAAGCATTTGGAGCTGCATGGTAAATCCTTCTTGATTTTTTCCCCTTTCTTCCAGTCTTCAGCCCTTTCTTTTCCCTATTTTACTTTGAGGATGATGTAAACGTGACAAGATAATTTTAGGTTTCTAATGACCAGAAATGTCAGCAATAAGAAGAAGCTGATGTGGTGACTAAAACAGATGGGAGAAGTGCCACTTAATAAACTAAATATCTCACAAAAGCTAAAAATAGCAGTATTTCTTTAAATCGTTTCACACCAATGAAGTGCATAAATCTTTCAACAGTGCTTCCCACAGAAATTGGTAAGTCACGCTCCTGCTTAGAAAAGATAAATCTTATGACAGACTCTGGACTAGAGTGTGCACAGGCTTGCTGATAAGAAAGGTGAAGGCCTTTGAAGACTGTACATTCATTTAGATGCAGAGGCTGTCTTGTGGCTCTCCCTCTTCCCGTAACTGTGGTTAAACTTTTATAAGCTTCTGTTTATTCCAGATGTTCATACTTCTCTTCTTGAAAAATATCCTCAGTGTACTGATTTTATGGCACTTAGCTCAGCTTGCAATGTGGAGTGGTATGTGAGAAGATCTCTGAAGGAGATAGAGGGCTGAGCTCATGACTCTGAGCCCTGTGTGCCAGTTCAACTTACGATAAGGAAATCACTGTGGAGTATTCATAAATTTGACATCTCTAATTTTACCCTCAAAAATAAAAGTGCACAAATAGAAAGGTAGAAGGAGACACTTTTGGCCTTCTGCTCCTGGAGGTTTTGCTTCTTTTGAAGTTAGTAATTCTTTATGAATAGAAAGTACAAATTAAAAGTCAAAATTAGAAGTCAAAATGACTGTCCACACTAAACTAACAGCATAACTTCCAGATGAATTTGGCAGAATGTGTTCTGGGGGAAGAAAGGGAAGGGAGCACTGCACCTATTGCATTGCATTTATCACTTTTTGTGTTTTGACCTCAAATCAAATTAATCTCTTTAAAGCTTTCCGCTTATATTCTGCCTTGACCACGCAAATAAGTTCAAACTGCGGTGTCTGCATTTATAAAAGAGCTCACTTATTAAGAGCACTTCTGAAAGCGCCCATTTTAGCGTCGAGCTGTGACTCGTGTCTTTCAGTGCAGTTCCGCAGCTTCCCTGCAGCCTCTGAAGGAGTTCTGCGAACTCGGAGCCCACACTGGAATGAACGCATTCATGTTCCACTGACTGATGCAGCTGCCTGGGCTGGAATTTTTATCAGGAATGACTGTTGTCTTGAACTGACAAATATGAATGCAGGTCCGGGTGGATACTCTCTGTCTGCTTATTACAGATTTGCCTCAAAGCCATCTAAATTACCATTTATTATACATACCCTTTCCTAGCATTAGGTGACCAATACTGAGGGCGGACATATATACAAAGAAGCCAAATATAATGCATTTTGTAAATGTCTGTTTCCTGTCCTCCATTTCTCCTTATTTACATAACTTACTCCAGGCTCATACAAATGTTTTATCTTCTTCAGTGATCAACTGCCGTATCTCTGCCTACAGCTGAACCAGCCTGTTGCCTGGCTCCTTCTCTCCTCTATTGAATGTGGTAACTACATCAATTCTTTCTCCAATCCTGTAGTAATACCCTGTTCTCAGTAAGCTATCATAAATCTTTTCTATATGGTTTCCAGTTTCCCCTTCTTCCGCTTTCATAACTTGAGGATTTAAGTCATCTGGGCCTGATGCTTTGTTGGCTTTCAGTAGTTCTAATTGCCCTCTTATCTGTTTTGTGATGCGGGTAAAGCCTTTCAACGATTCACTCCCACAAGCCTAGGAAAACACGCCTCAGTACCTAGGATGTTATCTTCTTTCCTTTCTTGTGTACTGGTGTGAAAAAATCATTCAGACCTGCATCGTATTAACCACCAATTGCTAGCTTTTTGCTTTGAACCTCCAGAATTCTTCCTGTATTGTTTCCTTTGGTTTTGATAGCATGTTTTATTTTATTTATTTTTATGTTTTTATTATCAGTTCTCGGTTTTCCATTTAAGCACTGTCTTAATTTACATGCTGCATTTTTTCAGTTTTGTCCCGTCTCTCTATATTAATTTCCTTCTCTAGGATATAAGATTTCCTGACAGCCTGCTCACCAGTTCAGCTGCTTGTACTGCAAGGTTCTGCTTTTATTCAAAATTTTAAATATTCCACCTCTGTATGTTGTTGTTTTTGTTCTTAAAGCAAATATGTAGGCAAGTGTTCCTCAAGCAGCCATGTGGGTAACTGTAAATTTTCACCTGTGCTAAGTTCAGCATATTTAAATGTGCGTTCAGTTGCCAAGTGAATATTTTAAGATCTCTTTTTACTAATTGCTTAGAACTGCAAGGCTTAGACAAAAATCTTGTTGCTTTTATCACTGTCCAAACAAAAAGATACTCTGAATGCAATTTTAAAAGCTCTTTGCTACTCTCTGCAAGGTTAGCATTAAGGGTATTTTGTTTGTTTTTATCCTTATTTTGGGGATTTTTAAATGTTACAGTGCCATACAATTAAAAAATGTTTTGTGGTTGTTAGTGGCCTTATTCAGTCTGGAAAAGTGAATGATTTGATTAAAATGAATTTGTTTAAAAATGATTTTGATTAAAAATAAATTTCAGAAGAGACTGGAAAGTGCAAAATCAATCCAAATGATCAGATCAGATTTATGATTTTATGAAAATTAACTGTAGATAAAAGCATGTGCAAAAGCTGAACTGTAAAATCTTTAGTTACACTGGTTCTTTCCCTCTGAGATCTATCAAATGGTGAATAGTAATCTGTCACTCACAGATGAAAAAAAAAAATGATTTGATTTCCAGACACTTCCAGTAACATATCTCCTTTCATAAGTGCTTAGCATAAACACGCATTCTGCACTCTTTCGGGATTTGCTTTTCCAGTCTCTATGGCAGATTTGGACTAGTATCCTAAAAGCCCTTATGCTCTAACCCAAGGGAGGCCTAAGTTTGTCCATGGCTGAGCTGTCCTTTTAACACCACTGACATGGTATCCCAGATGTTTAACCCTCCTGTCCATTTACGCGGATCTCTAGGGCACTGTGAGAACAACCATGACCTATATGCTTGATTGAGCAAGGACGAAGTGGCCTTGGCAAGCAGGTTGTTCTTACAGAGTCGAACTGCACACAGTATATGCAGCTTTCATTAGACATCTTTCTATATTCAGTGATGTGCTGCAGATTTGGTTTGTTGCACCAGTGCTCTGGCATAATGTTCTAGCACTTTGTAACACTTCCTCAAAGTCAATAGCATGGGCATGATGCAGAGGCCTCTTCTTGAAGGATATGATACTGCAATGCTTATCCTGCCGTATTAATGCACTTTTGCTTGGTGAGGAGAAGGGAGAGGCACAGCATAACCAAGTATAGAATCACAGAATCACCAAGGTTGGAAAAGACCTCAGAAATTGTCCAGTCCCAATGTCCACCTATCACCAATATTTCCCACTAAACCATGTACCTCACTACAACGTCTAAACGTTTTTGAACACCTCCAGGGTTGGTGACACCTTCCTAGACAGCGCTTTCCAGTGCCTGACTGTTTTTTCAGAGAAGAAGTATTTTCTAATATCCAACCTGAAACTCCCCTGGCACAACCTGAGGCCCTTCCTTCTAGTTCTATCACTAGTCCAATGAGTGAAAAGGCTGAACTCCACCTCACCACAACCTCCCTTCAGGTAATTATAGAGAATGATAACGTCACCCCAGAGCCTCCTCTTCACCAGACCAAAAAATCCCAGTTTCCTCAGCTGCTCCTCATAAGGCCTGTGCTCCAAACCCCTCATCAGCTTTGTTGCCCTTTGTTGCCTCACCAGTGCTGCAGACAGAGGGATGATCATTTCCTTGCTCCTGCTGGCAATATTATTTCTGATACAAGTCAGGATGCCATTGGCCTTCTTGGCCACCTGGGCACACTGCTGGCTCATGTTCAGTCGAGCATTAACGAATACCTTCCAGTCCCCTTCCTCTACACACTCTTCCAGCCACTCTGTCCAAAGCCAGCAGCGTTGCCTGGTGTCGTTGTGGCCAAAGTCAAAGAGCGGGCACTTGGTCTAGTTGAACTTCATCCCACTGGCCTAAGCCCAGCTATCCAGTCTGTCCAGGTTGCTCTGTAGGGCCTTCCTACTCCCAGACAGATAGCTACTTCCTGCCAACTTGGCATAATCTGCAAGCTTACTGAGGGTGCACCCAATGCCCTCATCCAGGTCATCGTTAATTCATTGAACAGGACAAGCTCCACTGCTGACCTCTAGGGAACACCATACATGACCGGTCGCCAGCTGGATTTAACTCAATTCATCACCATTTTCTGTGTCCAGCCATTCAGCCAGTTCTTTACCCTGCGAAGAGTGTATCTGTCCAAGCCATGAGCTACCACCTTCTCCAGGAGAATACTGTGGGAGACAGTGTTGAAGGCTTTGGTGAAGTCTAGGTAGACTACATCAACAGCTTTTCCCTTATCTACCAGGTGATCACAGAAGGAGATTAGGTTGGTCAAGCAGGACCTGCACTTCACAAACATATGCTAGTTGTCCTGCACATGCCATGTGATCATGCTGTATGACACAGTTTGAGGAAGGTCCCAAGAGCCACACTGGCATGTAGACTGGCATGGAAGGCCCCACTAAGATTAGAGACTGCTATAAAAAGTCCGAAAATGAAATGCTGAGGAACAACTTCTCCAAGACAGGGAACTGTATCTTATTGCCCTCCTCCTGAACTTGACTTACATCAGGAGGGCTGGAGGAAGTGTCAGTTCTCAGCCTATAACTATAAAAAACATCATTCCTGTGGGTCAAGAAAAATCCCTCATCACCCACTGGGGAGTGGAGGAAAAGTTCTACAGCACTGTTTTCCCTGCAATTTTGTGTGAACACTGGAAGATCTTTTGGTTACAGGGGCAAAACAGTGAAATCAGCAAGGCAGATTCTTCCATTTTTTTCCTCAGAGGGCAATCCTGCAGAACACTCCAAAAACTTGAGTTCCTTACTCAGAAAACAAGGGCTTTTTGACCCTGACTTTAGTTTACATGTGCTGTTAACTCTAATGGTGCCATAAAAATGAGTCTTTCTCTCAGTGTTTGTGACTGGGTTGTATCCAAGTTCAGCTGGTCCTCCTAAGGCAGGGTGGTCTACCTAGGAACAAAAAGGTGAAAGTTTCTAGAGTTTTCGCTCTCTTGGAGAGAGAAAAAGAAGAAGAAACTGTCATATATTTGTTTTCTCCTTAAAATGGTTCTTTTTTCTTGCTTCTGACTGCTATATGTAACTCTAAATATAAAGTCATTTATACTGTAAAGAAATATGGTGATGACTTCAGAATGACAAGTATGCTGAAAAATATTTTTTAAAGAATGACTAAGACTTATTTCATATGGTGAAATTTTTTCTTCATGCAGTAACTGTGTTTAAACCTAGGAATTAATTTTTGCCTCAGTGGCTCCTTGAAGAAGAACTGACTTTCCATTCAACAGTTGATAACATTGAAGAATGAGAACAACTCTTTTCTACAGTAGGAATATATAATTTTTCCTTTAGCATGAATATAACTGGCATGATAATTCACAAGCAGACAGATTTTGTGAGTCCCTCATGAGATTTTCTCTATTGTTAGATGTTTAAACATACTTTCATTTTATTAGGCATGCATCTATTTTACTTGAGAGGTAAAACATTTGCATGCCATATGGTTCAAAATTAATTTTTCTGCACTACTAACTGCTATGTCTGTGATCTTGCCATAATGTGTCTTCCAATTGTGGAGAGGAGAAAAAAACTTTCTGTAGTTTGCCCAGAGACCGTTTATTCGGCAATATCCATGCTTTCTGTTTGATACCTTTTCAGATAGTTATTGAATGAAGCAAATTCATCTTAATCTCTTCCTTAATCTATACACACAATGGATTTTCCTTCATGAAAACTTCCTATAGAAGTGTGTTGAAAATGAATTTGGAAAACAACTATGGAGCAACAAGATAATACACAATTGCTTTCATCCACATGTTACAGCCTCTAACTAGTCTAAAACCAGAGCCCTGAGCTTGAGACCTAGTCTCCTGGAAGTACTGGATCAGTACTCCCATACCGAGATTTCCACATACTTCTGCCTGGATGTGAAAACAACCGGGGTCCAAACACTGGGCGGGGATATGTCCTGTTTTGGATTCTAGGGGAATGAAGTGCTGTCTTCAAGCAATTCACCTAATTTTTGTTTGTGAGCAATGGGAAAATGTAGCAAGAGACTACAGCTGTGCAATTTTGGAGTTGAGTAGAAATGCTTTGAGATAACATGGCCTCATTTGACTTTTGCCTCCCTATAGACTAAGTTTGGCATGAGAGTTTTTTTCTTGTAAAGCGAAAAAATCACATCTATGAAATCCATGAAAAAAGACTGAATGATCAAAATACACTTTTCTCTTTGGTCTTCCTCTGATAGTGTTTGGTTGACCCTCTTCTCACACCCAAACAAGCTGCAGTTTCATTTAGATAGTAATAATAACTCTAACATCAACTAGATGAAAATAATGTCAGATTAGGTAAAATAGAAAAAACAACTTCGGAAAAACTAGAATATAATGCTAGTGGTCCTTTGTCTTTCTGACTCCCAGTGCTTTACTCTGACTAGAACACTTTTTTTTTTTTTTAAAAAAAAGTACAACATCAAAGCAGAAATAAGGTACTAGCAGACAGAGGAAATAAGTCAGCACAAGTTTCCAGCTAAAATAGACTGAGACTCTGCATCATGTTTCCCAGAAGGTCTGCTCCCTTTGCAGTTCTTGAATGTGGCCCAGTTTTGCCAGACAAGTTCTAGACTCTGTTTGGTAGGAGAGGGCTTGCTGGTGCACTCCAAACCATGGCTAATGCAGAACTACTTTCATTCAATTATGAAAAGAGGAACCTTTAACCTTACTCCTTAGACTTGAGAAGAGGTACTGTGCCGTGGATCTTACTCTGGAGGGTTTCAGCCTTGCTTGTTATGTTAAGATCTCACTTCAGAAAAATGAGTCCCATGTGGATGAATCCTCCACTGTTGTTTGACCAGCTGTTTCTTATCATCCCAGGAACAAAAATTTGGAGATCTAAGGCACTAACTACTCCTATACTACGTATGTCTGTTTTGATTACTTAATGCCCAGTGAAAGAGCTGTTCAAGAAATCCAGCAGTATTCATTTAATCATATATTATCTTACTTGGGTCCAAGGAAAGCAGAGGATCTGTCCAAGAGGTGTCTGGTCTAAGAATGGATAAAATTTTGAGCATGATAGAATAGACCTACAGAAGACATCAATAGCAGAGCACTAAGAACTGAATTGATACCAACAAGTAACCACATTCTAGCATCAACATACCCTAGGAGAATACTGCTGCTCATTTTTACCCCTATACATTCTAACTGACTGCTTTCCTAATTCCCAGAGTTATGGCACTACATGGAAACATTACAGCTCTAAACTATACTGCTTTATCAGTGGGAATAAGAAAAGACAATTCCTTCTCGGATCAGCAGACTTTTAAAGAAAAAATATATTTTTCCTTGAATTCATTTGAATATCATTTCCCAATCACAAAAATATGTTCTTTGATCTTGAGAGGAAACCCAGTTGAACTGTCTAAAGTCACTGATGAGCAGAGCGAGCCAAGGCACAAGAATTAATGGGTAGGTGCTTCAGACTGCACTGTACAAAACCAACACATTTGTACCTTCTTATTCACAAAAGGTGAAACAGAAAATGCATCCTAATTACACATCCAGTATTTTACAAGAGAGACAAGAGATTAACCCTCAGTCTGATCACTTACAGGTTAGTTTCTCACACAGTGTTGAGATCTTCTTAGGGAATATCATATTATCTTTCCCTAAGTTCAAATGGCTTTCACAAATGTAGAATACTGTTTTATATTCACAGTCACCACTAAGTATTTCGCACACTTAAGCACCTCCCTTATCTTCCTTCTCTGTAGCATGTGGGCTTCCTCTCAGTGGCAGCACACTTGGCTGAAGTGTAAAGAAGCACACAGAAATTGGTCTAAAAACAGTCTACAGAGGTGTTCCAGTTCCTTAGTGCAGACATGGCAAATCAGTTATCAGATGATAGATGGGAGCAGTATCTTCTGTCACTTTAATTCATTGCCTTTTCACCTCTTTCCTTGGTAAGAATTACGGCTTTTCCATTGAGGACAGTTAGGAAGTTAAATTGTGAACATCGTTTTGTTCAGATGATGAATTTTTTCATGTCAGCATAAGGAAGAATCCTCTATAGACTTCCAGTTCTTAGAAAGAGCTTTAGCCCCACAGTGACATAAAATGACTGACAAAATTTGGTAGTGCTTACCTCTATCATATCATCTGTTCAGATCCAGGGCTGGCTTTTAATTCGGTTTCACACATTCAGCCAGACACTTTAAAGAACATGAGGCTTGGAAAATGCACAGTCTCATGGTTTGCAGCTAGAGTTTATAGCGCTATTGCTAGTGACACATTTGGGGAAAAGAAATGGCTGTGACTGACTGACTTAATCAGGCTCTAAGCCTCAGCTGTGTGTTAGCTTGGCTCATACTGCTGGATTTAGTGAACTATGAAAGACATTTTTGTCTTACACTGACTATATCATGTTAAGGATAAATTGCATTTCAGCAAATATCTTCCAACAGTACATTTTTTCATTTCATATTATCCTTCCTAACATGATGAAATTGCACTTAGATTTGATAGCGTGAATTTACTTTGACTGCAAAATTTCCTGCTAGCGTGTGGTAAGAGGATTTTGCAGGCAGTTGAAAAGTAATGCAGGCTGAATTGTTGACTTGTCTCATATGATGTGCTGATGAGCAATATAGCAAGTGTGGCTGAGGCAAAACTACAGGCAGAAAGACCTGCATGCATACTGGTGAATGAGATTAAAATTCATAATCATTGCAACTAACTCAGTGAGAGATGTTGGACAAACCTCGGAACTAAGTTCTATAGGTATACTTGCTGGTATCCCATCTATTCTGACCCAAAATCATGCTTGCTGGTTATATAACTGTTGTTTTGAAAGCGCAGTAAAAAGAGGCAGCTTTATGTAAACACAGTGAACTAAGCACAGCACCAAGAAAGTATGGTAAGAGAGGTTTCAAGAGTATGTGTGTCTTACAAAGCCTCACTCTGTTGAAACTTTGCTCAGTCAAGTTTGACCTTTGCACAGTATCATCCTTTTTCCATTATTAGGGTTGTTGCCTACCTTCTCCCCTCTTAATATTGCCTGTTTTTTTGAGGTGTACATTACTTACAAGTCTGAGAATAAATTCCACCTTAGGTAGCTACTGAATTCAGATGTATTCCTCCATTGCACAGTCTTATTTCTGGTTAAATTCAGGAATTCCAAAAATAATATCAGGGAGGAAAACTCAAAAGCTCACCGCTTTTGTGTTTTTTTTTTCTTTTTTTTTTTTTTTTTTCTGAGGCCTGTTTTAGACCATATTTCCAATGATCAGGCTGTGCTCTTTAGTTCTGTGCTATATACATGCGCTACAAAAGATGTTTTCTTTAGCTTCTCCATATAGCCTATTAAACAGTAGCTGGAATACTTCCATCCCAAAAGAGAAACCTTTGGCATAAATAATATTGTCATTTGGATAGGCTAGACATACTTGAGCAAAGTGACCTTGTAAAAATATTGTCTGAGGTATGACTGAGCCTTAATTATATGACAGTGAGGCACTATAT
>PPHD01026912.1:0-11320 GCA_002909625.1 Bambusicola thoracicus
AGTCAGCTCTCCTTTGAGTGACAGCTCGAGTCCGAAGTGGTTGAGTCAGCTCTCCTTGGAGTGGCAGCTACTGGCTCTGGGGTCTCAGCAGAAATTCCTTTGTTATCATCTTCCGGGCCTTGCCAGCAGATAAGAGGGAGCAGGGATGCCCATCTGCATCCTGTTTTTCACAGGACACAATGGGGTTGTTCCCCAATTTTACCACACCAAGCTGGGGCTATTAGGCCAGACCTTCCGTCAGTAACCACTCTGAGCACTCTCTTCCGGAGGCAAGCAGCTCTGGAAGAAGGTGCTGTCAAAGTGATGTTGATTGTCACACGGTAGCACCCATCACTTGCCATCTCCATAAATCGGTTAAGAGTCTTATCACAAGGAGTACCTCAGGAAGCAAGCTTTGAGACAGAAGACAAAGAAGGATTCTCACAACCACACCATTCCTGATACAAGTCAGGATGCCACTGGCCTTAACTAGGATGCCATTGGCCTTACTAGATCATCTTAGATATGTTTTCCAACCATGATTCCATGATTTCAATACCTGTGTCTTGAACAATATAAAGTACAAAGAGTGTTGAAAAACTATTGCTGTAGAATTGTAGAAACAACAATGGAGATGAACCAGATATTTTACCTATCTCTTTATAGAAACTATTTTAGAATCCAAGAAATATAAATATTACAATCAATGAAACACACAGGATATTTAAATCATTCTCTGGAGCTGCATAGTAAAGACGTACTGAATCCCAGAGTAGAGTTAAGTATGTTTTAAAATTATCCAGGTGCATTTCCCCAGGATATATAAGCAATCTCCTATGCAATTCTAAAAATGCAATGTTCCCAAAAGCATTCTAAATGTTGATTGTTCATGGTTTTCCTATAGAAGAAATCTTGCGTCTACATTTTTTCTAGCCATCACCTCTATCTACATTTACAGCATCTACAGAAGCCCTTAATAGGAGAATTGCCAAAGTTTTCAAGCCATGAAGTGACAGGTTTTATACATGGAAAACAAAATGTGCAAAGAAAGACATCTTCACCATCCATAAAAACTGTACTGGAAGGCATTCAATTAGGCATAGGTTTAAGTTATTTCAGCAGTAAGATAAATCACAGCATTTCTATGATGTGTTGTTCCTCCCCTTGTGTTCTGGTGATGGGACTGTGGGAGGCTGGATGTAGTAAAGAGAGCAGAGGAAACACATTATTCCCCCAACACAGAAATGCTGTTATCCTCCAGTATCATCCGCCTATAGATGGGGGTGGAATCCTTAGAATTTGTAAGCAAAAGATGCCCTCTTGTATGATGGTATCACTGAGTGCAAGATCTGTAATTATGAAATGATTTGGTTTATCGGAAACACAAGATTTATACTTGTGTATTTTGCAGTGAGTTAAAAGATATTTCCCTATCTGCAGTTAAAATACTAATATCTTACATTTAACATACTTCCTGTACAATATGTGAATAGGTAGACTACTGTGAAGCCTTTTTCATGAACTGCATTTCAAATTTGCACAGAGTAAATAGAGTTTGCAGTATTTTTATTAATGAACAGGTTCTAAACTCTCTCTCCACTGCCTACAAAGGGATTGCATTTGCTAATACCATATTCGGCAAACCAAAATCAAATTCAGAAGTTCAATTTAAAATTCGGCAACCCTTCAAGAACATTAAAAAGAAATTAAATTGATTTTAGGAGAGACAAGCTGTTATATTTTAACTTTTTATATAAATGCGAAGAAAAAAAATCTTTGCTGTTTGCAATCTGTCTTGTAGCACAAGACTACGATCTTTCTGTGGTAGCCTGGAAACTGAAGCTACTTATGTTAATTAAAACATGCACCAAAAATATATATATTATAAAGGGATCTTAGAACTGCCATACAACAACCATCCTATGATTGGTTGGTTGATTCCTTTCCGCTTATTAAGGATACATTTTTACAATCAGCTAGAACTGCTTTGAAATCCTTCTCTTACTTTTGAAACAGCTGGTACATCATCAGCTACACACTCTAGTACCCAACAGAGGGTAATGACATCCAAACTGCTTGTTGGCTAAGACCCCTTAGCTCATGGTTGTCTCCAAATGAGGAGTGGAGATTGGCAGCCAGAATAACAGCTGGTCAAGCACACCAGCTCTGCACAGAACAGTTTTACAGGACTGAGATAACATACTTTTGTCCAAGCTCTGTTTAGATACAAGTACAGATAGTTTGTTCTTGATAAGCTAGAGGGACATAATTAATATGAAACATTAATATAAAATATACTTCAAAGCATTAATCAGTATTTTCACTTTTTATGGAAAACCTACTGATCTTAAAAGAAGCTGAAATTCTATTAAGAATTTATAAGGGAGCAATCCTGCAGGATTTCTGGCAGTATCCAAGATATTCCTAAGAAGGTCTCAGTACAGGTAGACTCAGTTGCTGCTGTGTCTTCCCTTGGGCTGATGTATACTACCATTAAGAAAATTTACTTTAATGAAGAGTATGAAGATTTGCTTAATACTGCAAAGTAAAGAGTGAGCATAATGTGTGAAATGTTTATTTTAGAATAAAAAAAAATGAAAATAATTGAGTGATAGATGGAAGATGCTGATCAATACAGTTTCAACAGTAAATTATATACATCTCTATTTAACAGGGTTATATATCTGAACACTTAAAAGTTCAGGCTTCTATTTACTCAGAAATAAGCTATAGAATAAATGCAACCATTATTCAAATCTAAATGTACGTAAATCAGGTAACTGTTTAGCTGAATTTTATTATACTAGATACAGTGTTATTACAGTATTATTATGAATGGCAGTCCTAAGGAGAAAAGAAAGTAGCCTAAACATTAGTGAAAACAGATACAGGAAGTGTAGATGGCAGTAAAATATATATGAAGTGTGTACTCATCATCATAATTATCTAACACATATTCCTAACCAAAATCAATTATTCTGTCTTAAGTGTGATGCACTTGTAGTTCAGTTTGGATTTGCATCCCTCCAAATCAGATTAGACTTTTTTAACAAAGGGTTCTAGAATAAAAATTTTTAAGAGCTCCTTTATTTGTTGACTGTTCTCTAGAGTTACTGAATATTTTAGTGTAAACAAAAGCATTTCAGTATGCCAGGTGAATAATTTTAGTTGTCCTGTAAATGTCAGAGCACCCTGTTACACTGCTTCACTGTCTTGAAGTAAATATAATTCCTTTAAATATACAGAGGAGAACAATTTTAGTGTACATGACATAATTTTTTTGTTGTTGATTTCTATCTCCTGTTCACTTTGAAGGGGCCTAGCATATTGCTTCCAACTGCATCTTCAAAAATGTTTCAGTGAATGCTGTCTTCTGACAATAAGTCTTTATTTCCAGGAAAACTTAACCAAGAGTCTTTCCAGGATGTTTCACCATGAAGTATATCAGCTCTTTTCATGGGTCCCTCATAGATCATTGTGTGCTTGAAATTACACCTAAAATAGAAATAAGACAAAAAACTAATCTATAAGCGCAATAATATCCCCTCGCTACCCAAAATGCAGTTCCAGTGATAACATTTCTTCAGTGTTTGTGATGTCATCCTCAAAATATTGCAAGTTATTGTGGATTCTCACCTCCCACTTTAATCTCTGTTGTAATAAAATATAAATACAATGGTATAAATCTCTGCTTAAGCTCCCAAAAAACTCTGATTCAAATTCCAGCACTGATAGAAGCCTTTGTATGCTGACACATGAAGTAGTATTAATAGACCTCTTTGACTCTTTCAGAGTCCCATGGAAGACGTGAAAACATGGAAAACCAGAAGGGTACATTTGAGAACTTTCTCCTACTCACAAAACTTGTATATAAAAATATTCAAGATATCTTTCTTTATATTTTTCTATGCCCTCTAATATTTTAGAACAAAATAAATGTTAATGATGTAATAAACACTTTATCCACATTTGCAGTTTCACAAATGTGCCCTGCAGTATTCTCTCCCTTCAACTTAAAAATATTCAAGATATAAAGGGAGAACTTGACAAGCAAAGCAATGAATTCAAGCACTGCATATAAATCACACTTGTATCATTGTACTGAAAAATGAAATAGTATAATACATAAACGAAAAGCTTTAACACTCACTGTTATTATTCTCTCAAAATGCATTTTTACTCTGCTGATTTTATACTGTTTTAACAATGTATTGGTATACTTAAGGCAGTCTGGCAATTAAGGTAAAAAAAATAGCTTTGTTCTAGCCAGATTAATTTCAAAAGGTTTAGCACTTCAGACCTGTTCATTCCTTTTCCATTTCTCTCTCCTTATATATAGTTAAAAGTATCTGGAGAATGCAAGTGCCCTTCTTTGCACTGTCCTTATTGTCCTTTCCTTAAAATGCATTTACCTCTCATCTATGTATTTACTTCCTCAAAAAATATAGTGCTGCAAGATTTGTCCTAAAATGCAGGGGAAATAATGTTGGTCAAAATCAGCCCTTCTTCAGTGAAAATAATTTTTTCTCTGTTTTGACCCCCTTCACAGTTTCTAACACGATCATTTTCTGGCATCAGTATCTCAATTTAGTATCTTAATTGCCTAACTATAGGGAAGCCTATTATTTGATATTTAAGAACTGATTGCCTAATTTTTTGTCCAACAAGAATTTTTCCCTATTAAGACAGTACATAATCCTAAAATTTGCACAACATATGTAAGAAGCTGTCTTAGTTTCAGCTGGGATGGTATTATTTTCTTCAGAGTATACAGTAGGATGCTATGCTTTGGTTCTATGCTAAAAACAATGTTGGTAACTCACTGATGTTTATAGTTCCTGCTAAGCAATGCTGTACTGAGCCAAGGCCATTGGCAGGGAAGGGTTCAAGCTGCTGGGAGGGAACAGGATTAGGACCACTGTTTCAAATTGACCAAAAGAATATTCCATACGATATGACATCAAGTGAAAGGAGTTTTGAAGGAACTGGGAAGTCAACTCACTCTATCCTGGGCATTGTTCAGGGGGTGGTGAGCAATTGCTCGTGCTTAGCTTCTTTGATACATTTATGTATATATATATATTTATATAGTCATAACAATTTTCTGTTACCTTAGTAAATAGTTTCATCATAATCCAAGAGTTCTACCTTGGTTTTTGTTGTTGTTGTTGTTGTTTGTTTGTTTTTTTAATTCTCTTCCCCATCCCACTGGGAAGGCAGGGGCAGGGTAGTGAACAAACAACTGTGTGCTGCTGAGCCACCTGCTGAGTTAAACCACAACACAAGCTTACAGGAATTCTCTTACAGCAAAACAGATTGCCAAAGATGAAGAAACAACATTAACTCTGATACACTGAGACATCTTATAAAAAGAAAACATAACTTTCAGCAAATGTTCTTCTCACTGATCTTTGGTCTATTAAAATTACAGTTCTAAACTAGTGCTGTCAAACTGGTCCTTAATTACAATTTGCTCATTATATCTACATATTAATTTCACTTCATATCATTAGTTATTTTGCAGTAGCAATGCAGTAGCTCTGTTCCACTGAAGTTTTATTATACTGGAATAAATGACAATCATAGCCTGTAAGAAACTGCAGACTAAGGAACGAAACCTAACAAGTTTATCAAAAGTATTATCAGTACTTCCATTAAAAAAAATAAATAAATAAAGGCTCAGTTCACAACTCCTTATTGGCCTATAGTCTAGGTAAAGGTATAGGCAAAATAATAAATATGAAATGTCAGAAATGGACATCCTTTGATTATCTTAGAACATAATTAATTCAGTAGAATCTTACTCCTGTAAAATACATTAGATAAAACTCTGATTGCTTGAACTTCGCATAAACAAATCTATTGTTTTCCAAAGTAAGTTCTATAAAAAACACATAATAAGTTAAATTTTTTTTAAATCTTAAGGTCAGTTTGGAAAGATATTAAATGATCTGTGGGTGTAGCAGTGTTCTCTCTTTGCTCTGCCTCCCTTTCCTCACCTCCATCCTGTGGCTTGGCCTTGCACAGGAAGACAATGAACAACAGTGCTGAAGGAACTGATAGCAGGTGCCTGATTTAATAGCTAAGGACCAGTTGAGCATGTACCTGAAAAGCAACCTGTGACTACAAGTCAGTCATCTTACCCCACAGTGAGTAGTCCAAGGTTCCCTCTGAACTCATCTACATGGCAGTGGGCTGAACCACAGTATTTCCCCTTGAACTGAGATGCCTCTGAAAGTTATCTCTGTGCAAAGGTCCCTTGCATCCTGATACCAAGCTATCTTGCTGATACCAATCCTTGGCAAGTGACTAATAGATTGTTTTAGGCTTCATTAGCTTCATTAATACCACATCTTAAGTAGCACATAAGCTTTCACTAACATTATATCCTCGACTGTGCACGTGTAATCCCTTAGGCATAAACAGTTGACCAGTTCTGGGACTAGGCATGGATCCTAGGAAAGGCTCCTCAACTTTGCATTTCAAGGAGTTTAGAAAGGGAGCCACTTTGAGCCATATGACTCAATGGGAGAGACTTCTGTAGGTGTGTATTTACCTACCCTCTATGTAATAAATAATCAAGTGTACCCATCTATCTCCAGTCTTGTTAAGTTAATACTAAATCACTGCATTATATCTATACCACATCAATAAAGCTATTATTTTTTTTCTTGAGAGAAGTGTATAGTGTAGTTACTTCTGTCTGTATTAGTGGGTAGGCAGATATTTCTGAAATTTGATTTCTATGACTCCAGGAAAATAAAGCAATCATCAAAGTTTTAAGAAGATAAACACAAAGTACCAAGTGCATCTGAAACTATTTTAAAAGAATCCCTCCAACCAAAAGCAGTTATTTAAACAAATGAACAAAAAACAATTTGAAAATTTAGGAGTCTTGATTTAAGAGCAGTCTTAAATTAAAGAGTTTTGAATTAGATTAATGATATGACTGGACAAAAAAAAAAAAAAAAAAAAAAAAAAACCTCAAAATATATGAATTTAAAATATGAATATATTATTTTAGATGATGAATGCTTTACCAGCAAATAGCAGTTTAAAATAAACAAGTTTGTGCTGCAATTTAAATATGTTATAAAAAGCTTAAATTTGTATTGCCATATAAATATTACTTTTTTGTTCACTTTATGCCTAGCCTTAGAAAATCAATGTTTTTATAGAAGTTTCCAAAAGTACCTATGATACTTCACAAACTAGGAGAAATGGGGCTACTTCTTTTACACTTCAGACCCAGAAGTAAACAACATTCCTAAAACAGACAGACAGGATTAAATTCCTGAGCCAGATATAATAAAGGAAACTTAAAGAAACTAGACAAGAAACAATTCACGAATGACCTAAAATATTGCAACCAGGATCTCAGTGATAAAAATCAGGCAAATTTTTGTTAGAATTTGATTAGATTGAGAACTAGCTATATTAGATAGATCTATGGACACAGTTAAACAACTTTCCAAGTGTGTGAATATTATCTATTGTAAAACCTACAGCATCCTCACAGTTTTATATAATAATCATTTCCAAATTAAATGATTGAATGATTTTTTAATTATTATTTCAGTCGACCTAAATACAAACACTGAAAATGATTTCATAGTTAAGATCATTAATTTTCGACTATTTAAGTATTTTGCTGTTTTTACACTGAGGATCGGAATACATCTTTCAATAGAGAGAAAAATGGTAGTAAATCTTCCAAGGCAACTAGTTGAGTAAACAAATAAAAGAACAAATAAGATTACTAAAATGAGCCTTCAGTTATCTTCCGGTCACTTAGTTTCATCATCTACTTCAATGAAGTAGCAAATGCTAATCAGCCTCTGTGGGGAAAAAGGGGTAGTTACAATAATAGCTTTAATGACCATGGCAAATAATGTTGTAAGTGTAATTGATACTCTTGCATCAGCAACAAAACCAAAATGGAGATGGAAAATAAGAAAACAAAACTATAAAAAATAAATAATTTAGCAGAGAAATGCTGCAGGACAACAAAACTATAGACTATTTTGGATTTCTTACCTACTATAATAAGTAGCAAATTTGTCAGCTCAGTTATATATTTCAAAATTTCCTTTGAGTGGCTCAGATATTCAGATTAAATGCATGTATGTTTTTCTTTTCTTTTTTTTTGTTTTGTTTTGTTGTGGTTTTTTTTTAATGAGATTTCAGAGACTTATTTTCACTTTATTCAATATAAGAATTGCATACAAAATTTTCTTCATATCTGTATATTATGGATGTATGTGCTATATATATATCTACATATTCAATACTTCCAAACAATTCTTTTTTAATATGAAAATAAGGTCTGCTTCATTATCAATTTTTTTTTATATTTTTTTCTCTATCCTTATGTTTCAATGCTGCCAGATTGAATTTTTTGCCTCTAAAGAAATAATCGAAGACAATAATAGCACAAAGCATCTGAGGAAACCTTGTTCTTTCTGAAAACTAGTAGAAGTATATGTAGAAGAAGCAACTGTAGCTCAGGCATCATAGAATCCTGTATGTGTTAAGACTTTGTGAAGAACTGATAACAGTCCTCTGCAACAGACTGAGTTGATGCTCATGAAAATTGTTCTCAGCTGAGATATGTAAAGGAATAAATGATCCAACAGTATATATTTAGATGTATTCTAAAATGCTGGACAATGAAAAGAGCAAAAAAGAGCATTAGGACAGCTAAACATAAAAATTTGTTGCAATTGCTGAATGAATCACCTCTATGGCATAAAGCATCTGAAACTCTCCTAAGAAATGTCTAAATCTGCCGGGTGAACAAAAGAATCAACAACTCTGTGGGCTTTGTTGTGCCCTTGCCCTCTTCCCAGCACTGATCCTTCCGTGTTAAAGGAAGATTTGCATTTCAAAGGATATCTGATTTTACCATACTTCTCACAAAAAAACTATAAAAATCTGCTCTTCCCCACATTCCTCCCACAAGTAGAACTGAACTCCCAGCTTCCATTATCATGGAAAATGTGGATATACACCTTCAACATTAGTACACAAGAGGGGGAGGACTTTACATAGCCAAAAGGTAAGGGCAGAAATGTCCGTTGTTTTAATGGACTATTTGATACTCCCAGAACAAAGGATTTATGTTCCTAAAATCCTATTGCCTCTAAAGGAAATAGCAGCTGACCTAAGCACCTAAGAATTCTGCCAATGGGTGTGAAAAACTTTTAATTCCTCTATAAATAATAGTGCTTAAATGTTCCTTTAATAGGTGTCTGTAACATAAATGGTACAATAATAACCTTTCATTTTAGTCCTGTTATTGCTTTCATGATTTTTTGCCCTAAATCAGCCTGCAGGAATCTGTAACACAGAAAAAGAAATATTGTTTATATTTGACTTCTGACATACAACTCATTTGTATTTTAATGTTTATATCTGTTCTCATTTCTCTTTTACTATGTCTCTGAAAAATTGTAAATGGCAATTATGAAGGAAAATTTGATAATTCAAAATAAAAATGAATAATAAATAAAATTAGATAGAGTTAAGAAAACATGTACAGAACAAAACACATTATTTTAAAAAACAGTCAGTGTTTCAAGAAACAATTGATTTTATTTTAACTTTTCATGGAAGCGATATAACCGAAAGGACTTTTAAGCTAATATATTTTATAATTACGTACCTTAAAAATCTATTATTTCCAAAATCAGTCTCATATGAAAACAAATAATGTACACCATTTTTGGATGGCAATCTATGAAATTTCAGTAAGACTTATGAATACTTACCATTAAGCAATTCAACTAAAAATTGTGAGTGTGTGCAAAGTTTTCTTTGAGAATAAAGCATCATAGTTAACAGGAATTGGTAAATTCATTCATTAACAAAAAAAAAATTCTTAAGAGAGTACCACTGCATATATTCACAAAATAAGTATTGAAGTTAATGTACACACTGGTAGTGTATTTCAATCTCCCCCATGACTATGCTAAGGCAGTTTTGACTTGCAATTTGATCGCTCTCTTTTGTAAAATATATAGATTCCGTGTAGCTCTGCATTGTGAAGTGACTGAGACAAGCATTTTTGAGAATGAAGAACTGATGCTCTCACCATAATTTACAGAGGTAACAGTGTGCTGTTTCACAACTTCTAAGCTTCACTTCTGTTTTCAGCATAAAATGAAGTTGAGAATACCAAGATTTCTCTTGTCTAGTTCTCACTGTTTAGCTTAAAACATTAGTTTAATGATTTAGACTGTGTTTCTAAATTGTTTTTGTGGCTTGAGATTCTCCATCCAGCTGCGATGACACAGTAATTACGGCAACACTCGAAACTTTACAAGCAGAAATATTAACATTCTAGTTGATATGAAACAGAGAAACATCCAAGTAAGATGTCAACTCAGAAATGGTTTTCTTATGCTTTCTCTCTGATGGAACTTGAACAAATCATGAATGTTATATGTTCCCCCATTGATAAAGAAATATATATGTATATTTTTCATTATATGCTTAGAGATTAATTTGAAACCCCTGTGGTCACTTAAGGGAATAAACTTATGAAGCTTAGCTTGAACCCATCCTGAATCTCCTCCATGATTCTTTCTATGTGATGGAGAGGAGTCCAATTTAGAGTAATTTTCTTTCTGACTAACTTTTAGATAGCTAAAATGTTTGATGGTGCATTAAATATAGCAATTAATGGAGAAAGACCGGTGTCTTCACAGGTTTACACAATATATCATAAGAAAACTATAGAAAATGTGTGTGCTTTATTGTCCCAAGGCTATCAGGAGCAAGTCAATTGTCCCAGCACACAAAAAGCTCATGGGAATTCTTCTGTCTGCCAATTTCAGAGGCAGCTAAGACAGCCAGCATATTCTGGCTGCCCAACATGTAAGACCACCTCAAACTAGCTGTTTTTGAGCCCACCTGTAACTTTTTTTTTAGTTATTAAAAGCCTGTTGTTAAAATTTAGGATGTTCATTAAGTATCTGGACCATCATGCAAATAGATAGCAAGTGATAATACAAGTAAAAAAATAAATAAAAATAGGAAGGTAAGCATGTAAATAGACAAGCTGATCACTTCAGAACAGTTCAGATATTTCACAGATTGATTTTATACCTATGTGCACTATATAAGTATGATCAAGTACACTTTAATATAGGCAACAATATGTGTAGCCCACTTACAGCAAATAGAAAATCATCATGAATTTGTTTGATGTTTACTTTTGTAAGAGATTATTCTTTTATATCATTGACTCAAAGTTTGCTGAAGAACAAGTCCAGACAAGTCCTAGAGAAATTCTTTGTCTGGAGGGAATTGATGGACAGGTCCTGGCTAAGGGTTGTGT
>PPHD01026913.1:0-11319 GCA_002909625.1 Bambusicola thoracicus
TGCCCTTTGCAAACAGGCACAGCAAGGTGCCAGTCCAACTGAAAACACCGTGCCCAGCACCTTTGGAGGCATTGCCCAGAGGGCAGGTGGTTAGAGATGAAAAAGACACACCAGGAGAACTATTCCATAGGAGCTGATATTTCAGCTACTAAGTAAGTTTCTGTTTAAACAGGCAATAATTACATCCACTCAGGAATTTCTCGTTTTCACCACTTAAAAACACCCAAAGCTGCTTTGAGGCTTTTCCTTTTTTCTCCCCAACCTTTATTTGCTAAGTAAACACATTTGTGTGAGCCCTGGATTCAGCACTCAGTTTCTGCAGCATCAGCTTTGAAGCAGAGCAGCAGTGACCCAGAGCTCCAGCAGGGCATCCTGGCTCTGCTCCTGACACTACAGCTCAGGAGAGTGCAAAATCCCAAACCATCCAGCCCCTCACAAGACCTTCTCCCAGTGCGAGATGAAGCAGAAGATGTCATTTTTGCTATCTGTGCTAAAACTTATTGATACCAGGGTTGCCCATGAACTCCCTCACAGGCTGAATTGGTCCTATGAGTCAGTTTTGTTTCTGCTTATAAAGCAGTGCTGCAAGTTTAACAGCAGATCAAGGCCTCGCCTGAGGCAGGTGGGAGATGTCCTATTACTTCAAACACTTTGCAGCCTTTACAAGAGGATGCATGGATCAGCGCAGCAATACCTACTGTCTACTTCATGGGCAGATGTGGATATGCCACACCAAATGGCACAGCCCCAACGAGAGCATCCATGCCAGGCTGTGAAAGCAGCACACCAGCACAATCTCTTGCCTGTCGCTACATCATTCTGCCCATGAAGGTGCCTCCGATAACCACAAGAAGACAGACAAAATAAAGGGAAGCAGAAAATTTGGATCAGTCCCTGGCCTTGACATATGTATACATATACATGCATACAAACGAATGCATATGCGTGTCTGTGCCTGTGTGTGTAGCTTTGGGCAAGTCCCTTAGCCTCCTCACTTACTGGAAGTAGAAGGAGGGTAATATCACTGCCCTAAATGTACTGTAAAAGCCAAGGGCTGTGTAAATATCTGTAAGGCACAAGGAAGCCCAATATCTGCATCTCCACCCCACCACTACAGATAATGAGAAATTTCAGCAAAGACGCACCACTGAAATGTCTCATCAGCCCAAGATCAGTGGCAACAGCCCAAGGAGGTTGCTGGCAGATATCCCATGACACTTTCTATTATGTCTCTTTATATTGCCTTATGTTTTGTGCATCTGTTGGCCTTCTTGCCAAAGAGGAGAGCAGGGAGCAACTCCTCATCAAACAGGTCTGCTCCATGCCTTTAGCAACATGAAAGCCCCTTACAGTGGCCAAAAACCTCTTTCCCTCTGAAAGCAGGTTGTCCCCACCACATTCAGCCCCAGCTCATTCAAACAGCAAGTTCTCAGCTAAGATCATGGTACCATTTTGCCAGGCTGGCCACACCATGAACTGATGTGCACCACAAGACCACATCTCTGTGCAGCCTCTGCAGCATCTCACAGGAGAAGGGGGGGGGGAAGGAGAGGGGAGTCATTTTTGACAATGAAAATGTAATGGAACATTTTGTATCGATCTATGGTGGAATTAGTCATTTTTAGAGTGACTCGCCTCTTCTTTCCACCCCCAAATTATGGACTACAAGAAATGAGCCCAGATAATGGGCAATTTCAGATGCTCTAAGCTCAGGGTTTTTTCCTGCTGAAACAGCATACCATGATAGTAGATGGACTGAGCTCCAGAGGAGACGCCCTTCAAATTCCCACACCATTCACCAGCTACAAAGAAGTTGTCTCTAACTAATGGGGAAAACAGGAAAGGAGAAGTCTGGAGAGAAAATGGGAAACCAAAAGGAAGATCTGGAAAGCATCAACAGTGGAAGGAGACACAAAAAACAAACAAACAAAAAAAAAAACAGATGCGGATCAGGCATGAGATCCTCCAAAACAAAAAATTAAAACAAACTTAAGAAAGAAGGAGGGGAATTAGATCTGGGAGTAAAGGTGAAGTTGTTACTGCTGCTTCAGGAAAACTCAGAGAGCTTTCCAGTCCATGGACACTGGCCATAGCATTGGCCATAGCATACAGCAAAACCCACTGCTCCCACCCATTTCCCATTAGATCTCACTGAAGTGCAGTCTGCCTCACTTGAAAACCAATTCATAACATATACATCCACACTAAATATGTACACACACAAGCCCATCTGTGATTTGTTTTCTCTGGAGGACTAACTTTGATAACATTAAGCAGAATGTGGCTATTTCCTTATGCACTTGCCTAGTAGGGTTTTTGCATCGGTGCACATACAAAATGTCATGGCATGTAACCACCCAGCTCCTCACCAGATGCACACAGCATTCAAACCCAGCCAAGAGATCTTCCAGCTCTGGGATTCAGATGGAACCACCACTCTCCATTCAAGGTAGAAACTGGTATTTCATACACTGAGAGATGACTAATCCCAGTAGCTGAGTTACAGCATAACTTTTAACACACAAAAAAGAAAAGTTAAGGTCATCTTGACTCTCATCTACAGCATCCCACAGTGTCCCCTCCCACAACTGCCTCACTGCTCTTTTTTCCTCCCACAGCTTTTCTCATTTTCTGCCCTCCTCTTCAACCTTATTTCCTTTCAGGTCTTCTCACCTCCTTCCATACCAATTCACCCTCCTCTGTCTATCCACTCTGGCACATTAAATACCCTTTTCCATCAGCCACACTTCCCACCTCTGAAGTCCCTTTCTTCTAGGAACCCCCTTTATCTAGATTTCCATCTCCAGCAACCACCCATCCCCTCCCTCACCCAGCCCTCAAGTGTATGTTTGACCGTCTCCGATTGCAGTCTCCTAAGGATGAGGACTGGCTTCTTCTCCACTTTTAAAGCACTTTTATGAGGAGGGTAAATGATAAATAAGCAATCTCAGCATTCCAGGGTAGCTCAGTGTCAGTTCCCTCCACCGAGCTCCCTTGGTGTTTGCGTTCCCTCCACAGCAAACTAATCAGCTCTTAAGACTTTTTCTTCCTTATCTCTCAGCTACAAGGCTATTACTTAAATTTTATCAGCATTCTTCAGAAATGGTCGAGGAAGGGAGGTGGGCAAACAAAGGGCCTTTACCTGCACTGCTCACCCATGAGCTCCAACCCCACGACACACAGAAACCTGTGGGAGCACTACACGCACTAACAAGGGGAGAAGTCGGCCACAAATAACATATTGGGATTATTTCAAACCCCAGACACCTCCGGTTTTCAGTGGGTTTTGATACTGACAGACACACAGATACTGAAGGAGTAGCTATCAGATATATATTGACTTTTACCAACCAAGTGCCTCTGCTTTGGGGAGAGGAGATAAGTGGACTGCTGAAATGAAAAACCCTGTCAAGGAGAAGAAAGTTATGAAGAGAGGGATAGGCACAACACTAAAGGCACCAAGAGCATACAACTCCCCATGTCAGTGCTGAGCACTGAAGCTGCTGTCTGTTTGACAACACCCACACATTGATAGAGGATTTGTGCAGTGGGTGCAGCACTTTACAAGAATCATTAAGATGCTTATTCAACCAATTAAAAAAAAAAAGGCAAGAGTACTTGCTAGACAGCTCACTGGGTTGGTGCTATCAGCTGGTCCCTTATCTCAGCAGAACCTGAGCTGTCTGAAGTTTCCCAACACCACACGTTGCTGCTCTCTGGCCCCTCTGCACCACGTGGACCTCCCCCTGCCTTCCCCCAGCAGCCCCCCGCCCACACGAGGTCACCGCCACCATCACCCCCAAATGCTGACCTTCACAACCCCCAGCTTAAAATATTCTTCACTCACCCACTCAGAAGCCACATCCCTCTCAGTCCCAACGGTTTCAACAGCGAGATTACCTGATAGAGCCTTCTGCACTCACGTCTCTGCAGATAACTAGCTGATAACTAAAAGAACTGTGGATAGCATCTGTGTCGGGAAGTATCAATGATAAGTCTATTATACTATTAGAGATCTCATCCTTACCCTTAGGAAAAATTACATTTTTTGTTAACAGTTTCATCTCAACTTAGCCATTCTCAGATCGCACAGCAAACAGAAACACATTCAAGTAACTCACTTGGAGGGGAAACACTAAAAGCGCCGTGCAATTAAAGGAGATGGCCATTGCAGGCAAGGCAGCAACAAGAAAGATGCGAACAAAATTAAAAACTGAAGTTAAAGCAAATGTTTTCTAAGCAACAGAACCTATTCATGCAATCATTTTGAACTGGAAGGAAGACTTCAAGGTCATCTGGTCCAACTGCCCTGCTATAAACAGGGACACCTACAGCTCCATCAGGCGCTCAGAGCCCAGTGGTCCCCCTGACCACGAGTGCCCCCAGGGATGGGGCACCCATCACCTCTCTGGGCGGCCTGTGCCAGTGCCTCACCACCCTTATCATAAAAAACTTCTTCCTTGTATCCGATCTGTATCTCCCCTTACAACGTCCTGTAAGAACAATCAAACCAACAGAGCAAAGGGAGAGCTGCCTGAAGGCAGTTCTCTGCGCAGCATCCTTCCCCAAGACAGAAACTGAAGGGCTGATGCTTAGTGCTGCCCTGGATACCTGCCCAAAAGTTCTCACATGGTTCATAGTCTCGTGCATAGAAGGGCAGTAGTGGGCACGCTCCTGCTGAACCCATGCTGGCTGAGCTGTCTAGCAGGTAGAGCTTAAAAAGCCATTTTGGGAAAATATTGCCTTTTTATAGCTTATCTAAGTGCAGACAGCTGCCTTGCTTCTCTGAAATAGAAGAATTTAACAGCCACGTTTTGCAGAGACAGATTTTAAAGGTTCCATCTTCTAAGAAACAACCTACACATCCAGAAACAGAAGGCCAGATTTGTTTTTATACTGGAACCCCCATCCATATGCTAGCTGTGCCCACGGATCTGCAAAAACCCTGCTCTGAAAACGAGATGTTCATTCAGCAACAGGCGACAAGGAACCCACCTCTGCCTTGCCATAAGGCCCGTTCCCACTAAAACCAGAGGCAAAACAGCACACCGTATACTACGTTTTGCTGAAAGACGCTGGCGTTTAAACAGTATAGCGGTGGAAGAGAGCACTAAACGTTACAAAAACCAACCTAAGAAGTGCCACAAGAACATCCCGCAGCTACAGCTGACCCACACCTTGTTGTTTCCTTTGGGATCAGCTCACAAAAGGCTGCTGTGATTTGTTTTGGGTGACAGAAACACGGGCTGTGTTCCCAGGTGAGCCCCAGCCCCATACTGCGGTCACACTGCGGGGACAGGGATGACTGATGGGTGGGGGTCCTCCACAGGACAGCTTGCAGATCCCAGGTCAGCCTGGAGCAGCCCCTGCGGCCATTCTACCTCCAACATCCTTGTAAGCACAGCAGGGATAACGTCATTTCCCTGCCTTTCAGCAATAGCAAGCCCTGTAAGCTTCTTCAGATCAAAACCAATGAATTGCCTTGAATTTAACACTGGACAAGCTGACACTAATGAAGCAAATAGTTCTGAATCTAACAGGATCTTACAGTATCACCTTTTACCAGCAACAGTTGGACCATTTATCTACAGGACAATGGTTTTTATTTATTTCTATTCTTTTAAGTGAGTGAAGGGGTACCAAAGACGAGGGCCTGCTGTGAAATGACCAAAATCCCCATGCAAACAACCCATTAGCAGTGTTCAAATGCAATTTAAATTACTAGTTGTTAAAGTGCTCCTCAATTTCATGGTAAGTTTCCAAGGAAAATTACATGCTACGTACTATTTAATTGATTGTTTTCTACTTCTCAACATCCTTTTATTCCCTCCTCCTGTCTTTTCCTTAATTTCAAGAGATGATAATGACTTTTCGGGGAGGAAGGGGGAACGGCTGGCAGAGCTAAGAGGGATTTACCTGCAGAACGAACACGTAGGAGGGAAGGAGCTGCCAAAACAGACAGCTTCTCTGGGACACGTCCGTGTGATATTTTCACAGTAGGGGTGTGAGACAGCACAGCACAAGAACTCCTTCCCTCTCTGCTGCAGGCAGCCACGCTTCCAAAACCTGAAATTTCTTTAAAATGCAGTCACCCCCCACATCAGGGAACTGTGGAGCCCTGTGCACAGTTAGTCAGTAAGGATGCAGGAGGAACTCGTTTGTCCCTCCTGGGCACACGAGTCCTTGAACTGACACGCTCACCAGAGGCAAACAGGTTTTCCTCATCTGAGAGATCTCACCCCAAAAGCAAATACCTGGTTCACAGGAGTGAATTTCCCTCAAAGTCAACCGAAGAATGAGGCCGAGAGTAAGGCCTCCTGCTGCTTGCAACAGCTGTTACGCAGGAATGTGCATTATAAAGCTAATAACCACAGACATTTCTTAGAAGACTGCACTCTGCTCAGATACTAAGAAGGAGCAGCAGCACAATTAGGTAAAGTACCATCTGGAAACTCCGGAATAATGATGCGTGTTGAGGTCGTGTCACATACTGCCAACATACATCACCTTTATGAAATACTCAAGATGACTTGGTTTACATTTAAGCAACTGATGTAGAAATACTTCTTGCTCAGAAAAGCATGGCTTTATTAGAGTAAGAGAAATGGGTTTAACAGCGCTATTCAGCATACAGTTGTGAAATGCTTGCCTGCAGGAGCCGAACATCAACAGTCACATGGAATCAGGAGATTTGCACTTGCCCCATATTTGCCACGTGGTGCCTCAGTTTCTACACCTGCACCCACCAGGAAAACACAGCTTCCCTCTACCTGCAGACACACTTCAGTGTTCCAGAGCTCTGAAACTTCTGCAAAGCATCAGACATGTAGAGGCATTTATGTATAATCTTGTCTCCTTGCCCATATATGCTATCCCCATGTTATCTGGGGCAGCTCCTCTTACCCGCTGTGGGACACGTGCACTCAGCCCTTAGTGCACACCAATGGGTCACACAGCAACAGTGTCACCACTGCCACATCCTGCATGGTGCCAGCCCGGTGAGTTCTGCTGTGATAATGTGATGCAACAGTCAGGCTGAAGGATGGGCATTGAACCAACACTGCTTACTTGGAAGCTAAAGCAAATCCTCTGCATTTAATGCATCATTACAAGAGGCTTAAGAAACACAGGCATGGAGCTCTCTAAACATGCTTGAGGTCCACGGAAGCCATGGAAAGCTTCTCAGGCTTGAGTGTTTACAGGGTGCCAGCCTGAAGGAGAAAAAAGTCTTTACAGAGTTGTATTTAGTTTACAAGTCAGCCCTTAATGGCTCCATTCCTGGAGCAGAAAATCCTTTCTGCTCATCCGCTGCGGATCCTGGTTAGCATCAGCAATCACTGGATCTGCCCAGGTCTCAAAGAAACACCAGAGGAAGAACACCGGTAGCTGTGCTTCCAGCCCTGGGCCCAGCACCTACAGGGACACTCAGCCTTCGGGTCCATCCAGCAGAGAAGTCTCACGGAGAAGGTTCCACATGGGAGGTTACCAGCCCCAGTGCATGGGCCTGGGTTCCATCACCCACTGGGCTTTGCACCGCTCATCTTGGTCTTCTAACAAGTGCAGAAAGGGAGAGGCTGCTAGGGGAACAGAACAGCATCACTTCCAGTCCTGCAGTGCTGCCCCCAAACACCAAGCTGGGCTACAAGCAGCTGGCAAAGCCTGGATGTTCCACAACCCAATGCTACCGACACAGGGTCGAGCTGGAAGCACTGCGCAGGAGGCACACAAGGGCAAAGCGCAGTGCACATGGAGTGATGGGCCTTGCCTCACCACACTGCCACACACAGCCAAGGAAGCAGGGCTCCTTCAGCAGGTCTCCAGGTGAGGCCTCGCATGCTGCACAGCCCCATACACAGCCCCAGCAGCCCATTATCCAGCCCATCACCTCCTCTCTCTGCTCAGGCTGAGAGAGGGCAGCAGTTCTTCGGTCCCCTCAGTACAAGAAAGACACTGAGGTCCTGAAGCATGTCCAGGGAGGGGTAACAGAGCTGTAAAGAGTCTGGAGCACAATGGGGAGTGGCTGAGGGAGATGGGATGGTTCAGTCTGCAGAAGAGGAGGCTCAGGGGAGACCTTATTGCTCTCTACAGCTCCCTGGACAGGAAGTTGTGGCAAGGTGGGGGTCAGCCTCTTCTCCCAGATAAAAGTGATCGAAAGAGAGGAAACTGCCTTAAGTTTTCACCAGGGGAGGTTCAGGTTGGATATTAGAAAAAGTTTCTTCCTAGAAGGAGTGGTGATGCAGTGGCACAGGCTGCCCAGGGGGGTGAGAGAGTCGCCATCCCTGGAGGTGTTTGAGAACCATGGAAATGTGGCACTGAGAGACATGGTCAGTGGGCATGGTGAGGATGGGTTGGAGTTGAGCTAGGTGATCTTAGAGGCCTTCTTCAACCTTTATGATCCTGTGGTTACGTTTGCATGAGGACAAAGCCCAGCACAGCAAGTTGATCCCAAAAGCTGCAGTAATCCAAGCAGCTTGTTGAAACAACAAGGATTAAAATGCAACTGAAGTCTGCAAGCTCCAAACCCATCCTGTCTGCAGGAATACACCCCAGCAATTCCTCCGCTACCCCCTGCAAAAGAATGCTCTTCAGCTCACATCCTACCCTTGCACTAATTATGCCAAACACTTCTTGCCCAGAGCGACCAAGCCAGTCGTGCATCCAAAGGATCTGATCCACATCCCCAGGAAAACCGAACCTCCTAAGAAGTTTTCATCCTCATTTAAAAGGGCGAAAGAAAAACAAAGCTGTAACTTCGTATCAAGAGGACTAAGCTTAAAATCAGGGGAGTATGATAACAAGTTCAAGTCAGCCTAAAAACACCAGTTAGCAAAGACGACGCATGCACCACTAACCAACGGAGGAACTACACATTGCATTTCAGCAACGGCCCTTCCCAAGCCCAGGATGAGGTGCAGTAACTGTGTCTGAGGCACAGGGCTCGCTGCCAGGCAGCCCCCAGAGCCGCCACTAAAAGCACTCTGTCCGTGTTACATGCTCCAAATGACAGGAGGAATGCAGCACGGTGGATCTCCACTCCAGATTCCTGAGCGTGGCTTTAGTTGCCATGAATAAAACAGGAAGCCAAGCGTGCTCCAGGTTCTCCTGTATCCCTGACTTGCTGGATGAACCGCAGTTTCCTTTCAGGAAGGAGAAAGGAAAGGGGGGATAAATAAAGAGAAGCAGACAGCTGCAGTATCAGATGGAGAAAAAACTTCTCACTAGGGAAAAATAAAGAGTAACAGGAAAAGCCATACGCTTTTCCTCCATCCAGTTGAAGATGCTAAACTTCTGCAGTTCTCTAACAGGACGGTTAAATATCAACAGTTGAAATAAATATACCCATGTGTTACACAGCCTCTTTAACACACACACTCACTCAGGAGACAAATCTTTCTTAAGCTATATTTTACTTGCTGACCACACGCATATATACCCATTTAACTCTACGCTGCTCCGCTGCCTCACTGCATTATCCAGAAACTAGAAGGAAGAGCATGACTGAACGGGAGCTTAAATTATCTTTATACCTAGGCCTGGAGAAACATTTTGCCTTTGAGCCCAAGCCACTAAGCTCCCCTTCCCTGCTACAGAAGGTTTCGCTGGGTCAGTTTCTGCTGACTACTGATCCGCATGCCTGCCTCCACCAGCAGCCACGCACGCACATTGATGCAATCCCACTAAACGAAACAAAAAACCCCAGGTTGCTCGCTAAAGCGGCAATGATGCACTTACCAGCATCCAGGCAAGCTCCTGCACTAATATGCTTCCCTCTCGCACAGATCAAATTTGGAACGAGGTCCAGCAGCAAAAGAGAACTGCAAAGTGACCACAAGAAGCTTCCAAAACAAGAATGAAAAAAAAAAAAACCCTTTACTAAAGGAATTCAAACCCTGCTTCCACCAGTCCCTGAGTCACCTCCCCTCCCCTTGCAATAGATCAGAGCAATGGGTAAACATTTCCAAATATGGAGATCAAAACTCCGAAGGATGTCAAAAAAATCACCCTTCTTTGCCTGGCTTTGGCACAGGGGCGACTTGCCCCTCTCGAGCCTGAATTCCAAACGTTGAGCACATCACCACTGCTGACCCGAGCGCAGTCTGAACCTGGGGCTGCGCGTTGCTGCCGCATCCTGCCTTACGCGGTTCCTGGCTCAGTGCGTGACAATAGGCGTTTCTGTCCCCTTCCAGGGATGAATAGAGAGACACAACAGGGGCAGGTCCAGGAAGCATCATCCTTCATCTACAATTGCTATTGGAAACATCCCTCTCATCCCTTACCTTACCAGAAAACCCAACAGGCAAATTCAGGCTCTGCTTGTAGTGACCAGAAAAGACAAGACCCAGCGACCAGTCCCATCTGAGAGGGGCAACAGGCCAACCCAACCAGTAAGGCACAATCAGGTCTGCACGTGGCCTTGAGGTCCTGCTCCTGCCGCTTAGCTGGGACAGGGAAAAGCTCTCCTCATCTGCCTCAGTCAGTCAGCGCTTTGCAAAAAGTTGATCCTCTGGAGAGGAACATGTCCTGGACAAGCAAACATCTCCATGCATCTAAAACAATGTCCAGGACAACAGCACCCCTAGATTCCAAAGCCATTCTTCCAGCCCATAATCAAAAGCCTCACTGTCCCAACAAGAAGCCCCCCCAGGCTTCAAGAGAAAAGGCTCATTGCTACCTGGGTGGAGATGCATGACACAGGGATGCCACTGCAGACAGGAGCAGATTAATACCGTACTTCTCCGCTCCAACAGCAACGCTCAGCCTGTGCAGCAAGGTGGGGAGGCGGACATTTCGCTTCCTGGGCAGAGCCTGTCCTCACACAAAAGCTATTCGTTCCCACCATCAGACACAGCATGGCCCTCTCCCACCCGCCCACAGCTGCCCTGTGCCAACCTGCAGCCCAGCAGACGGGGAATGCACCCACCAGCAAAGCGAAACCTTTCCAGCCCCTCTGCCCCAGCAGCCTCCCGGTAACTGCAGCCAGGAACACAGCACTGAGGAATGTGCAAATTGGGATGTTTTCAAGGGGAACAGACTGCCCAGGGAGCGCTACCAGAGTGATTCCCCAGCACCACCCACAAGATGCTATTGAATTTGTAGGAAAGGAATTCCAGAGCTGACTCTGCCCATGTATGGCCACAAAAAGGAGTAAAAAAAAAAAAAAAAAAAAAAGAAGTGTCATTACGGCACATCTGGCTTTCACTGATACAAAAGCACCAACTGCAGGAGAAGCCAAAATCGTGCAGTAACAGAAGCTGCACGTTTACCTCCAGCGACAGGGGTCAGGGCCCAAGGCAGTGTGAGTTTAATCCCCGACACCAC
>PPHD01026915.1:0-11319 GCA_002909625.1 Bambusicola thoracicus
GAGAAGCCTGCATGGCCCAGAGTCCTCACTGCTGCTCAAATAAACTACTTCATTCCAGCAATTAAGCCCTAGCACTGCTGAGACGACTGGCAGAAGCCAACAGCAGCAGGACTTCATCTCCTTAGTCCTGGTAGGCGGCTTTCCCCCTGCAAAGCAGGCTGTACTTTTGCTCTGCCCAGGTCCTCACTGGGTGACAGCTACTGGCTGCACTGGCAGGGAAAACTCAGTGCTCTGCAGCATCAGCAGCCTGCTTCTGTCTGCTCTCATGCTTTTAGACACGCATTGCCCGAGCATGTCATTAAGCAGCAGATGAACACGTCTGACAGCATAAGAGCAGAGGGTCACTATGGCTCCAAATACGTTTTAATTCCAACTGTCAAGACAGAAGCAGCTGGGGTTCGGTGGCAGGCTTCCGGCTACTGCCCCACTATAAGCACTCGTGCTGCTTCACTAACACTGCTAACAGCTAAAAGCAAACACACATTTTATACAGCATGCTATTTAGAGCAGTAAATGACACGGTGGTGAACAGGTGTGTGCCCAACGTACCCTCAAGCTTACAGCTGTGCCACTGCCAAACAGAAAGAAACTGCATATGTAGGCCAGCTTTGGATTTTTCAGTTATTTTCTCAGTGTAGAACAGCTGGGGCCTGAACCAAAGCAAATCAGAACTCTGCACCTTAAGGATGAGACTGACTTAAGCCAATGAGCAGACAGATTTGCACGCTAACACATCAATCCTCACCAAGTAGACAGGCAGCCTCGGGCTAAAATACCTACATATGGAAACATATACTTCTGTTACAAAGCTGTAATATCAGATTACAGATTAAAAAGGCATGTATGTATTCAGACCTGCCCGAGAGCTGGACAGACACAGTCTTTTTGCAGTGCCTTCTTGATTCTTTCAAGTTCTGCCTTCTGGGATGTTGGCTGAGATGCCAACCCAGAAAAACACATACAGTCTATTTATTGTCCTCTCAGCACACTGAGTGTCTCTGTAACAGTTAGAATGGTGTGCAAATACTGTGTATTTAAAATACAACTACTCCAGGAGGACTAAAGTTTTCTTCTTCTGTGGCCATTGAATACCGGCAAGTTTCAGGAATCTGAAGGCATAATCTGAGAGAGAGTTTTCATCACATAAAAGCACCTTGATTTTCGTGACCTTTTGTGTTTTAATGTCCCAATGACAGCAGTAGCACTCATCTGGAGAAGGAAAGCAGTGCACCAACTGTTCTAGGAGGAGACTGATGATTTGTTTAGTGATGTCACCACTAATCCACCACTTAAATCCAGACTCCGACCTTCTTTTTCCTAGAAATGTCAAAAAAAGAAGAAATCCTTAACTCAGCGCTGCTTTGAAACACACAAGCTTTTAAGTTCAAAAGATGAAATGTACGATTCATATTCTGTTTGTCAAACCAGCACAAAACTACACGTTACCTGAGCATCTAAGCACGCAGCTTGCTGTGAGACTTGAAAAATCCTTAGCAGAGCATTTATTCTCTCTTTTTTTCCTATGTTTTCTCATCTCCACAACCAAACCTCAGCAAGAGGTTGTGCAGAAGCTGGATTTAGCACCTGTCTGTTGCTGCCAGCTGCACACCCAGCTCACAGCAGCATCCTGCTTACCTCTGGCTGAGAACACCCAGACAGTGCTGTGGGAACTGGTGATATATAACTCCTGTGGGTTCACCTTTTGTCTCCAAAGTGGAACCCGCAGCTGAAACTATTCCTGCTGCTGAGACACACACTGCCTCCTCAACCTGTCCCCAGGAAGTTACGGGGGTGCAGTTTGAGTTTAAACAGCCACTCAATTAAGTTCTTCATCTGTTGGTCCTGTATAACCTGTGAATGAACGCTGTTACCCACTGCAGTGATGTTGCCTTTGGTGCCCTCAGGCAGAGCAATACAGCCATCATGCCAATGAAAATAAACAACGTGACATACTTACAGCTCTGTAATCCAAGAACATTTCCTTGAAAGCCAGGAAGTCAGTAAATGTGAGGAGCATATCAAATATATCGCCTGCCATTTCATCTTTGTGCTGCCTACAGAGAGAAGAAGTTGAGGAATGAGAAAACCATGGAGTGGTACCAAAAGTAGTACCAGGACTGTAACAAAACTTTAACAAGAGCATTACAGGCCTCTCATAAAGCACAATTTTAGACAAATATTACCTTGCAGTATTTCCAATCGTTGTAATATATACATTAAAATATTCCCATTTATCTAAACACAAGCTGTAAGAGTATCAGTTTCTAAATGCTGATGTGTAACTAAAAATTTATATTCCACCAGTATTTGTTCCAGTTATTCTAAAGCAGAGAAATACTACAAGTTGTCCTTTCCAGAGCTGTTAATGGAGCTATTCACTTCAATGAGCCTTTAGCAGATGGCACATACCTGCACACACAGCACAAAGCCCTTACTGCTGTTAGCCTGGCGGATGCTACCCAGTGGGAATTCAAAGCTTTCTGGACCCAGACCTCTAGAACTCAGCTTAGATCCTAGAGCAGCCCTGCTATGACTACGGGATGCAGCCCCCGGAGTCACCATGCATAACAAAAACAAACCAGGAAGGTGGGGAATGTGAAAGTCTGTTTTTAAACAGGTTCAAAGCAAAAGACGCTTTGAGTAGGAGTGGTTGTGGTTTGTTTGTGTTTATCAGCAATTTAGGCAGAAAGTCATTTTTAAAACATATTTCAGCATAATATTCCAGGAATTTAGAGTAGCAGAGCACTACTACTACTATTATTATTGTTGTTAAGGGGGAACTTCTTTCTCAAGGGAGAACTATGAATTCAAATCTAGATAGAAAAACTGAGACACATACAACCCTCCCTCCCACCAAAAGCAAAAGCAGAAGACGTACTGCAAAGACATTGTGAAAGCAGTCATATTAAAACCAGGAATCCGATCGAGCAATTTTTCTTCAATGTATTTCTCTATTAAGGAGATCTTAAAAGAAAACAAACAAAGGCCAATCAATCAAAACCAACAAAAGAAAACACAATCAGGAATCCCCTCCACCCCACAGCATCTTAACACTCTTCACGTGCAAATTTTGCTATGCACAGGTTACACACGTGTGTTATCCACTGAAGCCACAGGCTAGATTTCTACTGAAAAGTTAAACAGGTGAGCACTGTGTAAGCTTTCAAGTTAAAGACAGAGAAAGGAACCTATGGCTTCAGATAATGCCCCTCTTGCTCACAGACTGCAGCTGTGCTCCACAAAGAGGCAGCAGGCAGTACATTACCTTTGCTCTATGTGAACCCAGCATGTTACAGAAGGGGGAACGCAAGACCTGACACCGGCCTTAGAAAAATAAAGAGATCCATGTGAGGAATAAGAAAAAGTATCTTACGTATTCATTAAAAATAGAAGTGTAGATGAGCTTGTTTTCTTCTGAGTCATCGAACTCCTGGTAGTGCTTCTCCATAAAAGTCCTCTGTATGGACTGGAAGTCATCATCTGGACCACAACAAAAACACATCATCTAGTTAGGAGTTGAGTCATTCTTTTCACAACAGAAACCCCACTGTCACCGGTCCTCTGCTTCCCTGCGGCAGCCACCAGCCTGGCACACGTGCAGGCAGTCACACCAGGAGCACAGCTGCTGCTGGGCCAGATCCTGATCCATCTGTGAGAGGACAGAGGGAGCAGCTCCAGCTGAGGGAGCGCATCACCCGGGCAGCAGCGCATCGCTGTGTTTTGGCAGCAGCTCTGCCCTCAGGATGCGGTTTCAAGTCAATTGTCTTCCTAGAGTTTCTCAAATTCAGAACTACCAGCAAGACTGTCAGACTGTTAGCTACCAAAGGCTTTTTTTTCCAGCTGTGGAAATGAACAAGGCAAGTTACCACCAAACTCAACACAGCAGGCACGCTGCACGCCTCCTGGTTAAGCTGAGAGCTTATGACTGCCTCTCATAGTACAAGATTGGCTCCACTGAACATTCTTACTACCAACAAGTTCTGCCACGTTGCAGACTGCTGCTGTACAAACAGAATACAAAATACTTCCCTGTACATTTTTTTTTAGTGCAGTGATGATGAGAAGAAAGGAAAGAGAGCTTCCACGAGCAGGCAGAGGGTAGACTGGCTGTGTGTGCGCAGCATTTTCAGCACCCATCTTGTTGTCTGCTTGCTGAGCTTACCCATGATGATATCCTCCAGGTACCCAACGACAGCATCAAACTCTGCATCAGATGGGGAGGAGCTGAAAGCAGAAAAGGTGGTATTGCATAAATACACCTTTCAACCACAGGAAAAATAAACCTTAGAATTAAGAAATGTTAAGGAAAGGCCAAGTCCAAACAAGCCCAGTAAAGTGAAGCAAACACAATTTCCCAGTGCCAACCCAGGAAACACTCCATGAGACTGATAACGAGACTGCTGCATGGGATTTTCATTAGGCATCTACAATGTTTTCCTAATTAAAAAGTTGTCTTACTGGCATTACTGTGACACAAATCCAGTCCAGATGCAAAAAGAATGTGAAGAGTGTAACTGCAACACCAAATTAAGCATTTTCCATGCCACAAATCCAGGCTTCCACCACTTCTTTTTCCTGCATAACTCAACATGGTGACCACAGAACTGCTATTTTGCAGTACTTGGTCTTGCAGAGCCACTTAAGTTCAATAAATACATAAATTATTTCATTAAAGAAACTTAAATCTTGTTTAGAAACTAAATCTTCTTTAGAAACTAAAGAAACTTAAACATTCTATGAAATGCTTTTCCTTATGCGCGCTACACACAAAGGGTAGAGCCTCGTAAGGTCCTTCTGTAATAAGCAGATGTTAAACATCGTTACTGATCTGAACACATCCAGAGAAGGAACTTTTGGCAGCAACATTTCAGGACTCTGCTGATGTTATTGCTCTCGTTCAGACACACCAGTTAGAAGCAGAGCACAACTCTCAGACTGTGCTGCTATCAGACAGAAGTCCACCAGAAGTAAACCACGAGCAGTTCAACTATTCAGCCACAGGGCTCATCCTGACCAGAAAAAACGTAAAGATACTTGAATAAAGAACGTGTCTGATCACCAGGCCACGTTCCAGCAACATCTGTGATCTGTTAAAGCTTAGAAGATGAGCTCCAGGAAGCCCAGCAGAGCAGAAAGGACGCACTTCCACCAGAGGGCACAGCTCGTCCAGAAGAGGAACTCAGGCAGGAAAGCAGCAGCTCTGTGCTCCTTGAGTGCTGCCTTTCTGACTTCAAGCAACAGGGCTTCCCATTTCGCATTTCTATGCAAGGAAACCTTGCTATGGATAATTTGCTTTTCTTTTCTCTCTCTCCCAGTGAACACTACCACCATTTCTAGAGACTCTTCCAGCTTATATTTCATAGCTTATTCTATTAATTTAAGCCAGTTTCAGCTTGTGAAGCATATCACCCAAATGTAGCTGTTCCAAACCAGCAGTGATTGCGTCTCTCTCTACGCCACACCTATACCTGCACATAGCAGCAAACACACTCTCAAACCCTGTGGTTTAAGCACACCAAGGCCAGCACAACCTGTGCTGCTGTAGCAGCCCAAGGGTCTGTATGTCCTATATGAGAAACAAAACTGATGGAGTGAGAGGAGCACAGCCACACAGCCCCTTTGGCCACAAGCTTTAGGTGAAGAGCAGGCCAGGAAATACAGGGTGAGCCTTAACACCCATCCATGTAAAATCTAGTTAGGTCATGGAAACACAGAATGGTTGGGTTGGGAGGGACCTTAAAGCCCACCCAGTCCCAAGCCCTACTTTCGGCAGGCACATCTCTTATGGATTCGGCTGCCCAGGGCCCCATGCAGCCTGGCTCCAAGCACCTCCAGCACGGCACCCACAGCGCTCAGGGGCTCACTGCCCTCACAGCGACGAGCCCTCTAAGCCCCCACTCTTTTAGTTTAAAGCCATTCCCCCTCATGCAGTCACTGCAAGGGCTGTCAGGCACTGCTCAGTGCACAGAGTTTGGACTTCATCTCAACTCTGAATGGACGCTTCTCCCTCACAGGGCTCTGCACTGCTCTGTGCCCTTGTCGTCCCAAAGGGCAGCATCTACTAAGCAGCACGGCATACATTCACTCTCGTATTAAATTCCTATGAAGATACTTTGAGCAGGAAATAGCTTACATTAGACCTGATGCAGAGCGGAGCGTACTTACACGGCTACACCAAAGTTCTCCTCCTCGGAGGTCTCCATCCCTCCTGCATAACGCGCCGCGCCGTCCTGGAGCACAGACAACGTCCCGTACCGCAGCTAGCTGGGCTCTTCCTTCTCGTGGGACAAAGCACTGAGGAATCTTATACGGTGAGGCGTTAACAGAAAAGTAATTAAGCCACACGGAGCGCAGGGACCACCACACACGCACACAGGCCGTGTCCTCCCCCGTACCCCCCAAGACCCGCACGCCACCGCCCCCCGACCCGGCCGTTACCTGGGAAACGCTTCCTTCCGGCCCAGCCGCAGCCAATCGCAGAGCAGAAAGGCCACAAGTTCCGCCCACACATCAGGAAGAGCCAATGGGAGAAGGCGCGCGCCGCCATGGCAGGCCGCGAAGCCTGGATGGAGGGGCGGGGGAAGGAACGGTCTCGTCTTCCTTAAGCTTCCCCCTCACAGCTCTGAGGCCATAACCCCAACTCCCAACACAAGCAGAAGCACAAAAACACGGCAAACACTCTTCAAGACGTTTTATTTTCTAACAGACCAACTGTGCCACGCTCCATTTCTCCCCTTCATGGCTTTCCCACCCCTCAGAGCCCCACAGCAAGCACCCGCTTCACACAGACACCCCATGGCGGATGGCACCATAAAGCCAGCCCCACCTACAGGCTTTCCATATGTGAAATGAATAGGACAGTCCTCTGCAACACAGCCATCTGCCCAGAAAAGTGCTCTAAAGCACCGCGGTCTTCTTGTGAAGAGAGCATGCAGGCACTGAGACCCATGTCCACAAAGGCACCTGGGCTACTCGGATCCCTATGTTTCAATTGTGGGCCTGGGCCTTGGAGCCTATCTCGTACAGCACCTGGTACTGATCAGGATTCCCAGGCACTTGGGGAAGTTTCACCTCAGTTAATCCTGGCCAGGGAACCCAAAGCCTAGAGTTAGTGGCATCTATTAAGGCAGAGTTCAAAGTGGTTCTGTCCCACTTCTTCCTCTACAACACGCTTCATATCTTTGTGCCTATCATTGCATTTGGAAGCATCTGGAATTTCATCTCTAAAGATTCTGAAAAGCAGAATGGCAAGGTGGAGGAAATGAAGTGCCCCAGGCACCCGTCTGCCATCCTGGCCTTCATCAAAACAGCTGGAAGAGAATTCACATTTCAGCAAGAAGACCAACCCTCACCCCAGTCCTGATCCAGTCTGTATTCTGAGAAAAGCTCAACAAGAAAATGATGCACAGAACTTTCCTAGTGAACAGCTTTTATGTGAGGCTCAGAGGGGCTTTTCCCCTCATCTCCTCCTCTGGATTAGATTCAGCACCCTTGAGTTAGGGAAGGCAGAATGTGAGAGGAGCTGCTAGACAGCTTGATTCTGGGACCTGTGTGCAGTGCTCTCAACCCCGAGGTCAGTAGGAAGCAGAAGTACTCAACGTGAGGAATACATCTCAGCCTTCCTAACAAAGATGGTAAAAGACGTGAATGGAATACCTCACGGCATGAGAATTCGCTACAACGGTCTCCGCTACTGAACCGCTGCCAAGGAGTGGGATGGTTATGGTGTAAATTATGTGTGAATTAGTAGAGTTCTACTATATATCCCAATAATTTAAAAAAAGCAACCTGTACAAGTCTTGGAAGAGAGAGTTACACAGCCTCGGTGCAAAATAAGCATAACTCCACTGACTTTTGTGCTACTTCACCAACGGAACCCTGATTCCTTGTAGAAACCTAACTAAGTGGTCAAAAGCTGCCTCTGAAACACATCCTCAACATACAAATGTCACAAATGTGTAACTCAAGTAGAACAGACATTCCCCCCGTATGACCCCTACCAAAAATACAAAGTGTGGCCCCAAACTGCTCAGAGCAGGACTGACACGTGGCAAGCAAGGTGCATTTTCAAAGAGTTACAGAATAAGACTGAACTTGTTATCCAAGTAACATTTCCCCCCCCCCTTCAAATACACTGGCCCAGAATTCTTCTCTACTCTTTTAAGTTAGCTCAATATTTCCCAAAGTGAACATAACCTTCAAAAACAATACTAATTAAAAAAAGATGTTTGTCGATACCTTAAAAAATACCCAGAATATCAAATTAATTCCAGTCCAGCATTATAATTAGTTAAGAATACCTCCCGAAAATTATATCCTCACAAAAAAATGTGGGTATTGAAGTTAAAAGCATCAGAAACATCATGTACTTGAAAATACCACCAATCTTTGAGCAGTTAAAAACAAATCAGGATTTTCTTTGGAATCACCGAGTTATTAAAACGTGAATTTCTCTACAGTCTCCACACTGTCCTTTCAAATCAGTCTGCGTACAGATCAAGTCTTGGAGCAGTTTAATATCCACTGTTGGAAGATATAGTCTCTGACCAGCAGGAGGCTACATTGAACAAGAAACATTGGCATTCTTTTTTTAGTACTGACTTCTGCCCAAAAGAGAAACTTTGGAGCACGAGACAGACCGGCCCTGCTTCAGGAGATATTTCTTTTCTGAAATGCATTGTATGTGTACTTCCAGTGCAAATTGTTTCAGCACTTGCGACAGGCGAGAAGGAAAAGGGGAGGAAGAGAGACGCCCTCCTATGCTCTTGCTTGGAGGAACCAATAGCCATAAGACACCAAACTACCAGCTTTCCTTACTGTTGAAGCCAGTTCCCGCTGCTGGCAACCTGCAATAGCTTATTAAAGATTTCATTTTTTAAGATGATCAGCTTACAGTTTAGCATGAAATCTGGCCATGGCTACGGTTCTATGTGCGTAAAGATTGGTTAGAGATGTTTTCCCCTTTCTGTATTGGTTGGAGTTCATTAAAAACAAGTCTGTAGTACTTCACGTGTGTCATGAAATGTGAGAAATCTGTCTGACTCGGGTCTGTATTTCCTGTCGACACAAAGGGCAGGTCTCCAGTTGCAAGGCACACTCCATGCACAGGTCACTGGAGGAGGAAGAAAGAAAGAAAGTTAAAGCCTGGACTTACAGCATTTACAAATACTTACAAAACTATAAGAAAAAAAAATAACCAAACATTCAACAGTTTAGCCTGCTTAATAAAAAAAAGCAATCAAGGTCAGTGTTTCAGTGTGGAGATGAGGAACTGCAAGTCAGGAGTTGTGGATCCATACACTTTGCGAGGAGCTCCTGCTGTTCAGCATCTCACAGACCTGGCACTGCTGGTGCAGACTGTCAGGATTACACCTGCACTCTCTATTTCATCGCAACACTCACTCTGATCTGGAGGAAAGACTGCAAAACTTGTCACAACTTCTTGCTGAGGCACACTGCATGCCTGCTCTTTTTCAACTCAGATGCAGTCTTGCCATGGGTCTTCCTGCTACTGTGAGTGCTCTAAAAACACTACGGAACTGGACTTCACTGCATTAACTTCCCAGTAAGCTACTGAGAATCACAGAATGATTAAAGTTGGAAAAGACTTCTGAGATCATCACGTCCAACCATCTTGGGCTACTTCAATGTAGCAACGTACCAGGTACTACAGCATTCATCACACTGCTGCCCCATTTTTATCTTCTGTAGAGATCTGTGACTTCAGATGATCGACTTATTGAACATTTAATGAATATCTGGGTGCACAGTGAGTTTCCTACTCTCCTCACATGACTTGGATTGTGCACGTGTCACCTGTACTAAGCCAGTATTCATCAGCAAAACCTTTGAAATCAAGTGAGGCTGTGCTGTTCCTTGCCCAGAGCATACTCACATAGCTGCCATACCTCTGTAAACCCTATAAGGTTGTTTGGAAAGGCAGAAAGTCTGTGCTTAACTACCACCAGACACATCCTTAAAATGATGAGTTATTACTTCCTTTGTGCTCTGAAGTCAATCAAGATAAGCAGGGACTGTATCTGACCTCACCTAAGATATGTCAACCATAGGCATTGTTTCTTGGTTGACTTTTATTTATTTTTTTAAAGCAAATAGAAAGAGTTATTACCTGTGTCCACACGGCCTGAGTTCTGTGTCTGCTACCTCATCACAGCAAAGCGTGCAGCAGTTCTCTCTGATGCTCACTTGCTTCAGCAAAGCCAGGCGCCTGTGTCTGAAGAAAGAGATGTATCCTCACATTAGCTGGGCTCTAAACTACCTGCAGTATTGCATCAAGACCAACACAACACGTGCTCATGTTACTCAACACTAACGCTGATAAACACTGATGAAATCTACAGCACAAAAAAAAACTTTAAAACATCCAGAGCTGTTCTGAGCAGCCTTTGTTTCCTTATTCAGGTTTGTCAGAAAGGGATAAAGAGGGTGAGGTTACAATTCCAGCCCTCAACAGCTGAACATTTTCATTAAAGTGTTGTGTTATGTATTTTCAAGAGGAAAACAGCACCTATCCATCCACAAAGCTTGGAAACCCTGTAATGATGCAACACAGTTCAGAAGAACACAGATTGAAAAGAAAACTGACAGCCCAGTATGGCAAATGCCACCAGGGAGTGTATGCTGTCTTCCCTTCTCTTTGGCATATATATTGTACAAAGGAGTCCCTAGAGCATTTCAGGTGTAAAAAGTGTACATACGTATATCCAATTACGTGTGTATATATACGTACATGTGATAGATTATAATTATAAACAATGTTTATAGAGAGAGAGGGGTGTGTATGTAGCTAAGTGCACACATTAAAAAAAATCATGTTAATTATCACGAGGAAAGTCATTTTTAATCAAGTGAGTTTAGGAAAGAAGTCCATGGGATGTTTCAGGCCAGCAGGCGATACCAGGGCAGGCTGGAAGAGCTCCCACCTTTGCTGAAATATGACATTTCAGATTTGGAATGCTTGCTCTAAGAGAAAGCTGGATGGTGGCAGGGTGCAGTGACCAGCCCAGGCTACACACTGCACCCGTTACATCCAGCACAACCCCACGGGACTTTGTTAACCCCTGTGATGGATAATTGGGGTCCCACCTCGGGTCCTGGCCCTTTTTCCAACTCCCTGTTAAGATCAAAGCCGTCTTGTAGATTATGATTGGCATACAGCTACCCAACAGTTCAGATGGTGTAAACTAACATCATCCCCTCGACACAAAGAGCAGCAGTGTCCAATGCTGAATGGAGCCTTTCAGTGCTATCGCATACTGAGTAGGCGCCGACACAGGAGGTGAATGTCTCCAGGCAGAT
>PPHD01026917.1:0-11318 GCA_002909625.1 Bambusicola thoracicus
ACTAAACTAATGGGAATGATTCTCTATGCATAATAAAGCACTCTCAAATTAGTAGGTGTAATTGCAAGAAACAGCGATAGAAGTGATCTGAAAAATGGCAAAGGGATGTATTGTTCTTCCAGAGCAATTTGTACTGCCTGTAAATACAACTTTAATATCAGTGGTCATGAAGTCGCAATAGGAGTATTTAAAAGAATTGGAAAAAAACAAACAAACAAACATATGTCCTGATATGTCTCTTTTTAATCCTGATTTCATTTCTCAGGACATATCATTTATTGATTGGTCAGTGTAACTGGCCTATTTTGATTCCTGATAGGAGAAAAAAACACTGGTGCCGTGTGTCAGTGATGGTGAAGGCTGTATAACCAAACCACTTTAGAGCTGCTTCAAGCACTTGAATAAATAATGAAAAGTGAAGCAATGTTGCCCACGTGAATTCTTAACCTTGCACAGATTTGCACCTCAGCTCAAGAAAAACATCAGGCTAGTGGTAGAGACCTGTGTATTCATTATATCCATAAAGAGCCTCATTCAGTCCCTACATTTGTCTGTTATACACATCTTTTTGTTACTCTACAACATTAAGAAATTCAAATATTCCAGTGGGACTATCTGCTTCATGGGAGTTTGCCTCTGAGTTTTACACAGGACTTTGATCTCCTAATCCAAAGTCCTCCCAGCAATTTAGCACTTAATAATAGGCAATCTAGTCATTTCTGATGTATTAAAGCAGAATGTAAGCATCTGTGGAGAGTTATCTGAAATCCTTCAACTGAAATGGCTCTCTTTCACACCAATTTTTGCTGAGGATATAAGGGAATATTTACAGGTCCATCAACTTTTGACAGGCACTGAACCAATCACCTGACACTGTTATACATAATATTTGTCAATGAAAGTGGCTGGAGCATCTAAACCTCTTTAGAAGAAACCCTAAACCTACAACGAGGTGTCTTCAGTCTGTTCTATAGCTTGCTTTTCCACATGTTGTATAATAACTCCTCTTTTTATAGAGTACTCTTTATAAAACAAATAGAGTGGTGAAGTAAGGAGAAAAACTCTGGGGAATGGTATTTGAACACTATCTAAGGAAAACAAACTACAGCGTAAACTGTGGACTTTTTGAGAGGTCAATGAGAATTTCTAACTTTTAAGAATAATTGGAGAAATAACAAGAATTAGCAAATATATTGAATCAAGGAAACATGTTTTGTACTTTCATCATTCTTAATAGGTTGTAAGAGTTATTAGTCCTCAACTGGGGCTAAAATGGCACTTGGCTTTCTAAAATACTTTCAAATAAAAATATATCAATCAATCAATCATTTGTATTTTTTTCTTTTGCTTATTTTGATCATTACGAAAGATTTATGACAAATAAAATAAAATAAAAAATACACAATGGAGTAAATAATAGTAATTGGAGCTAATGTTATGTGAGTGCACAGCAGTAAGAGTAGATCATTATACCATATTTAACACTGCAAAGTGATAACACTGTGATGGAGAAAAATACTAAAATAATTTGCTTTATTATTATTATGGTATCTTAATATTTTGCTGTTAAAGTATTTTTTTCCTTCTAAATTGTCTATCCCCCAAATATGTTTACAACTGTACAGACTAGTTTCTATAACAACTAACAAATATGAGACACAGTATGAAAAGTATTTTCTTGTAAATGAAGACATTTTGACCCATATTTGGTGAGCTTATGTCTGAAGATTTGCATGCAGGCAACTTTTTAAGAGCCAGCTGAGATTACGTGATGATTTTCCCCAGTTCAAGAGATGAACTGTCCACCATGTGACCACCTTGAGGGACACCTCTATCAGGCATCCACGCTGATATCTCTCAGACCTTGATTTGATGCATCATTTCCCTGAAGAACAGGAATGAAGACCGTGTGTATAGTATGGCAGGGATCCCTGTTATACTGTACAAACTTACGTACTGTAATGCTCCTCTATTTTTCATTTTCCAGAAAACTGACTGAATGCTGAGTAAATCTCTGCTCTTGAACAGAAACTGAATCTTCCTTGTTCTTCTATAACCTAGTAGTTTCTATGCCTCCAGGAACTCAGTGGGAGTTGCTGACTCCACAGAGCTGATCAGTGGTATTTTGCTTCAGACAGCACAGCAGTTCATGCCTCCTACTGACTTAGGAATTATAGTACTACTTTTTTCCATCACTGAGCATAGCTGTAGTTTGTTCTGTACTCACTGAGATACTAGAACAGATACACGACTGAAATGATACTATAATAACTAAGCCAAAAATAAACCTCATGCAGAAAATCAGTTCTTTTTCATCATTATGGAGATGAGCACACTGGTCTGCGTTTTTAAGGTGATCTTCAAAGAACTATAGGATATGCTTTAAAATTACTGTACTGTTCTGAGATCCTCACCAGCTTATAACATTTATGAATAAAAGGACATCAATTCTTCTATTGCCTTTAGTACTGTGGAACAATAAAAAACTTCTGTGGAAGTACTGTAATTTTTGCTAGTTAAAAGATCTATATATAAAGCAGAAATCTCCTCTTCCCTTCTCAGTTTCTTCGGCATTAATTTTAACATTTTTTTCTTCTGCATTTCCACTTCACACTGATAAAAAAGGCATTAAATCATGCAGCCCCATTTGAACTCCGCAAATGTCCTCACAACTTCCAATTCCTGGCAGATACAAACTATTTATGTTGGATAAAAGCAAGTATGAAATGCCAACACTGGCCAAAATCTAAGGCCGATGGTAGTTTTCAAAACGCAGCTGACAACTATTTCAACTCCGTCAGCGCATTTTCCTGTTTTTGTGGAAAATCAAGAGAGCAGCCTATCTTATCCATCAGTGAACTCACATCCAGTTCCTCGCTGTAAATTACAAAAGTGAAAAAGAATGCGTGATTCTGGAAGTATTGTATCCCACACAATTTGAGCAAACCAGAAACATGTCTTGCTTGGAGATTTACTGCTGAGTGCATGAAAGAATAAACACTTTTCTCGAGGAAGGCACAAAAGCATTCTGATGATTTACTGGGTTCGCAGAAGACAAAAATGTATCCGTTTGCTCAAAAGGTCATTTACTACAGGCAGATGTGTTTTCCTATGAATAAATACTGTATTTATGACACAAATCCAGTATAGTTTGAGTGGGCTAACTGAAAAAAAAAAAATGTATTTTCTGTACTTATAAATGAAACTGAAATGACTGCAAAGAGAACGTGGCAAGTAATACCAGTATTTTTTTATTTATGTCTTCACAGTCCACTTGATTCAGCGAGGCTACTGATGGAAGCCAAGGGGGAGGCTTGGCTGGACACAGTTGGGCTGTAACTGGCGGAAAGGCAGGCTGGTGGCAGATATTAGCACTGAGGTGACAGAGGACGAGCGGACAACCTTCACCCCTCGCAGCAGCTCAGGCAGCCCCACAACCCGCCCGCCATTCCAGCCGGAGAACAGCCCCGCGCACCTCCTTCCACCGCGCATGCTCGGCCCCGGGCTCGGCCTGCCGAGGAATGTTGGGCTCCCGGCGGCCCGTAGTTTCCTCGGCAACCGGCAGGAAGCGTGGCCGCTCGTGGGGCTGCCCGCCGCCGGGTCACGGGTGGGTCGGGCCGGGCCGGGCCAGGCCAGGCCTTGGGGCTCTGAAAAGGGGGAATCGCGGAAAAAGTGGGACTACTGCTGCTCCCTTTATCTGCCCCAGCTGCGCTCCGGGAGAGGGCTCATCCAGCGGGGTAAGTGAGCAGCTTCGCCTTTACACCCTGCTTACTGCCGGTCTGCCTTCTGTACGTGGCTTCCAGAAACCAAACCCAGGCCTCCTGTCTCGTTTCTATTTGTGGGTTTCTGTCATTTGCGTGAAGTCTGTCATCTGCCAGTAGGATGGTTAACTTGGGTATCACACCTTCCATGTCACTCTGCCGGTTCATAACACGCTTCTGCTGTGGAATCTCTGCCAATAGCCGCGCCCCGCAGCTCTCAGAACGGGAGGACTTTCATCTTGCTTGGAAGCCTCCATGTGAAAAGCCCTTTAGCCACGTGCTGCCATCTCCTTCTTTGGCAAGAGCTGTGCTCTTGGTTTGTACATATCCTTCATCACTGTCCCTAACTCCCATCTTTACTTTCATCCCAAAGGGCTGATCTGCCAGTTGTCACTTATTTATTTATTGCACTTTCTGTCATGGTGTGACCAGTGACTTGGAATGCACCTAGAATTTCCTGTTACTTAAAACAGTGTTATAAGTTTTTGACATGTATCTTAATTGCTTCTTGGAAGAGGAAAGAGTCTGAATGCTTCTGAACATGTGGTTCAACAAACCTGAGTGCAAGGTCTTGCACCTGGGTTCTGGCAACCCATACTACCAATACAAGGATTGAGCAGAGCTCTGCCAAAAGGAACTTGGAGGTATTGGCGAATGGGAAGCTGAACATGAGCCAGCAATGTGCCCTTGCTGCCCAGAAAGCCAACTGTATCCTGGGATGCATCAAAAGCAGTGTGGCCAGCAGGGCAAGGGAGGTGATCCTGTCCACCTGCTTCTGCTTAATTTAATTAATTGCCTAATTGTGGCCTTTTAAAAAGATTTGTTGCCAAAGGCAGGCCATATTCTGAAAACGTTAGCAAAGTGAAAGAGAGCAGCACAGGATTAGGAGATACAGAAGAATAAGAATTCCTTTTTTAATATGCTTATTCAGATTTTCTTCATTATTATTGTCAGTCTTTTGACCTGGAGATTGTAACCCTTGATATCCTGTCACGTAGGAATGTAATTCTATGTTTTTAATCTTTTTCTATTCTAGGTAGTAATGTTCTAAAAATGTCATCAGGCGCCCAGATAAAAACAAAGACTGCAGCACAGAAAAGCAAGACATCTTCTCCCTTGCCATGTTCTCCAGAACCTGCAGTTAAGCCACAGCCAAAGCCCAGTGACAAGCTGAATCCCAAAACTATTGATCCAGTATGTATGGGTGGTGGGTCTTTTGTTTTATTTAAAATCATTATTTTGTTGGAAAAAAAGTTTCCATACTTGAAGATATGCAAGCAGATAATTCTTCTGGTCTGATATTGATAATTTAAACTAAACTTCTGTTATTAATCATGTGTTCCCTAAATTATGTGCTGAAATGTTTGAGTAATAACATGTTTACTTTAAAAAGAAGTTTTGATACAACTCTGGCTTGAGTGGCAACTTTTTTTTTTTCTTTCTATGAACGTAAACATGATTTAGGACCAAGAGTTAAAGAGGTTTTCTATTGGTTTCTTTCATATAGTTGTAAATTTTGGGACCTGGTACTTAAGGGGAACAGATCAGAGTTATGGCTTTGATAACCCATGTCATGTTGTGCAATGAAACAAAGACTCTGGTAGTATCTTGAAGATCGTCTAGATCTCATAAAATCTAACAAAGTAATTGTTAGTGAAAAGTCAAATTGTGCACACAGTTTTATCAGTGTTGGTGTAGTTTCAAACACTAGAAAGACAGAAATTCCTGATATTTCATGTTACATACTTTGTGACAAGATGTTTAATCTTGAAAGTAGCATTGAGTGATCGTGCTAATAAATTATGTCATGTTTCAAACTGATAAGAAGCATGTATATGATAAAAAAATAACTTTGTTTAGGCTTTCCTCCCATTAAGCTCCCACTGATTTTCAGTGCCCACATGCCATCCTGCTCCACATTTGGTGTTATTCTACATCTTGCCAACTTGTAATTTCATGTATACTCTCAGATCAGGCTGGAGTTGGAGCAAAACAACCTCCTGCATGTTACCTGCTGTTGAGTAACCCCACAGCTGTGCATCAGCTCAACAGCACACAGCTGCTCACTCTTCCCAAGTGGGTTGGGCAAAGGAATTGCAGAGGGTAAAAGTGCAAGAACTTGTGAGTTAAGGTAAAGACAGTTTACTAGGTAAAACAAAAGCTGTGTGTGCAATTGGAGGAAAACAAGGAATTCATTTGCTGCTTCCCATCAGCAGGCAGATCTTCAGCCACTTCCGGGGAAGCAGAGCTCATCACACATAATGATTGCTTGAGAAGACAAACACCATCATTCCAAAGTACCCCCCTTTTTTACCCCAGCTTTTATTGCCAAGCATGACACCATATGGTACAGGATGTCCTTCTGACCAGTTTGAAGTCAACTGTTACGGCTGTGTCCCCTTCTTGTGCACCCCCAGCAACTTGCTTAGCAGGGCAGTGTAAGAAGCTGGAAAGTCCATGGCTCTGTGTAAGCACTGCCATGCAACAAGTAATGTGCTATTGTCAGTATTTTCATCAAAAATACGAAGCACTAAATCATACCAGCCTCTACAGAGAAAATTAGCCCAGTCATGACAGCTGCATATAATCACGATTAGGAAAGTGAGATATCCTTAATCTCTTAAGAGTGAACTCATAAGATTTCAGTCTTAAGACTTGCATGACAAAATAGGAAAACGGGAGCACTGCATCAGGAGAGCATGAATTTTATGTTATTAGTTCATTTTTACAGCTTTCTCTGCAGACAATTCTGTAAAGTCCTTTTTTGATAAATGGATCAAATGTGTGTTTTTCATCCTGTATCTGCAGATTTTTTTCATATTATCTATACAGTCATATAACTAAGCTCCCTTCTCAATAATTTGCAGTTTTAACATATTCAAACTTATAAACGTATAACACATTTTTTTCTTCTTTTCTTGTGTCCTTGCAGTTTGCTGCTCCTTCTAGAACACCTTCTGCGTTTGCTGCTACGTATGCTAAAGGTGGCATTCCATGCAGGTATTTTCGTTCTGTTTGCTTACTTTTTGTTATATGTGTTGCAGTTAGGTAGAATTACACAGATTGATAAACATCTGTTCACAGCTTTATACTCTTTTACTTAGGCAGTTTAATTTCTTTTCAAAGAAGCAATTTTCTGTATGTTTGATACTGCCGCCTTTTTGTTCTTTTTTGAGCAATGTTAAAACTCATGAAAGATGCTGATTTCTTCATATAATGGAGCTTTCCCTAATAACAAAGATAGATAATCAAATTAGTGCCATTTTATTAAGCAAACATCTTGCAGTTTTTTTGTCTGCAGTAAGTAATATGAGAACGTTTTCTTGATTATTTCAACTCTGTAATTTTCAGCCATATTGGGTATTAACAAAACGACATGTGAGTGCTGTATGGTATTTTAAATTCCCTTTGTCTATTACATATTCATATACATAATAAGCACTTTTCTCCAGTGTTCTGTCAAGTGGATGCAGAATTAGTTAAATTAATAATTACTCATTAATCGTGAGTACTATATATATATACACGTATTAAAAGAAGTCATTTATACAGGATCAATCTTTCAGTTTGAGCTGTTTTTTCTTATCTGCTAGTATTTGAGGGAAATGTTTATTGACAGTTATTAAAATGAGTAGCTTTACAAAGGGAGCATCTTCTGAGAATGTATGAGATGCGTCTATAATTCTGATAACTTTTATTTTCTGATTTCTTTGTGGTTGGGATTAGAATTCTGAAAACTGCCATCTTGAAAACTGCAGTAATTGCACTTCTCTGGGCTCCTACACATTTCATTACAGAGGGCAGTATATGTTGAGGTTGTACAATGGCATAGTAGTCTTAAAAAACTAATGGTAATATTTCAATTTGAATAGTGTTAGAAATAAATTCCTTATTGTTATATGTTAATTTGTTCCAACTTTAATTCTTTATATAGGTTAATGCATGGATCAGTAAAGCACAAACTGCACTGGGAGTGCCCTCTTGAAACAGTTCCTTTTGATCCTCTTCTTGTAACTCTGGCAGAGGTAAATGTCTTCTTGGGAAGATAAGCATACAGTATTTATTCCATGTAGTGCTGAAACGTTATGTGAATGTACTCAGCTAGATTTTTATGTCAGCTGCTGTTATTTAACTGCTACTGTAGTTGGACTCCGTGGTTTATGATTTATTCTTTGAAACAAGGGATGTATGAAAATGTTTCAGAGCTACGTGTTCCTAAAAACTCAATAATGCCAGTCTATTTCTTCATGATTTAATTAAAATAATTCTGGGAGGAACTAAGGTACCGGCAGTCTCCAAACCTAATTTCAAACACAGAGTTAAATAAGAAACTAAAATCAAGCCCATTCCTTTCTGACCTAAGCATTTATCTGGGATGTGGATGCTCTGTGGAGAAAAAAAGTAGGATTTCAGTTCTCTCAAACACACTCAAAGTGTTCTTCTTTTTTTGTTCATTTGTTTTTCCAGTCCATACCTTTCACATACATTACAGTCTGAGATCCAAAAAAGTCATCCAGGGACTGTGAAAATGTAACTCTTTTGTAGATAAGACCAATCCTATAGTCACCATATCTGCACAGAACTAAATTCACTGACTGGATTTGCCAGGGGCTCAGAAAGAGTAGATATGATTAGAGAGCACACAGGAGAACTATTGATTCTTTGTCTTCTACCTTTTGGAAGCATTGAAATTCACAGTTCAGTAGTCAGTTTAACTGAATTCCAATTCCAATCAGAATACATTGTTAGCTTTTGTGTGCCTTTGCAATGATCTGTATGAGTAAAATGACTGAACTGTCATAGGCTGTTCCTACTTATTTGGAGGTCCTGACAATGTCCACTGTGTAAAATAAGTGCCCACCTCCAAGCTAGCATCAACTGAAAACTATTGTGGGAGCTACAAGGAGTAATTTAAAACCAGTGGAGCTGTGTTAGATTTTTCTCTTACTTCTTTTCTGGTCACTGAAAAGACAGCTGGTGGGTTTCTGTGCTCTTTTTTCACTGCAAATGTTTCACTATTTTTCTGCCACTAAATACAAGGGGGCTAAAAAAAATCTTCCTGTGAAAGAGATACAGGCCTACATACAGAAACTTGTGCATAAAATCTCTTTTTTGCTTAGGATAGAAGGGATAAAAAGCAGTTGTTCCTTTCTGACCATCACAGTTCATATACTTTCCTCTCTACGTTGTATTCCAGAGAGTTTTGCTTGTTTGTGTAGGTCACTGAAGGATGTTTTTTCCTCTTTTGACTGCATACTGCAGTCTCTAAAGTAGTATATGTGGTTTAGCTTGAGATATGTCTTTTTCCTTTGGAGGCATCACAGTCAAGTGTTGTGGAACTAGATTAGATGCTGGTGATAGGACTAGAGGGAATGGCCTCAAGTTGTGCCAGGGAGATTCAGGCTGGACTTTAGGAAATATTACCTTTCCAAAAGAGCGGTCAGGTGCTGGAATGGGCAGCCCAGGGAGGTGGTGGAGTCACCGACCCTGGAGTTGTTCAAGGAACATTTTATATGTTGTAGTGAGGGATGTGGTTTAGTGAGAACTACTGGTGATAGGTGGATGGTTGGACTGGGTCATCTTGTAGGTCTTTTCCAACCTTGGTGATTCTATGATTCTAATATGCATTTCAGTTACAACATTTTAAGAACTGTTAACACCTGAAGAGGAGGAATACTTTGATATTTCCTTCTTTCATTATAATTGTCCACAACACTACCTAGTGTAAAGATAAATGCAAGGAAAAGTAGTGTTTTAAATATGAATATATTTAAATGAATATAAAAATGAATGACACTGTTGTGATTTTTTTTTTCATCAGAAACCTATGAAGAAATGGAAATCAAAACTGTTTTTATGCTTGTGCTTTAGTATTACCTAAATTATCTTCCTCATCACATTCCAGCAGCTTTATGTTGATGCTTTTCTGGCCCAGGCAGTGAAGTTATCTCTTCCAGGATGCTTTTGCCTCCTGTTATCACACACAGAAAGTTTGAGGTGGGAAGGAACATATGAATCCATCTGTCCAACTCCTGCTCAAGCAGGGGCACTGAGAGCAGGTTAGGCCAGTGTTGCATGATCTGTACAATGAAGTGCTTCTACTGGTATTCCAGTGGAACTTCTTTTGTTCCAGTTTGTGCCTATTGCCTTTTACCTTTGGCACCGGGTGCCAGTGAAAATAGTGTGGCTCTGTCTTCTTTTCCACTAATGTTATATTTCACACAAAGTGAATCTTTGACCAATAATGCGTGCTATTAACTGTAGCTAAAGTCACTTTGGGTCGTGTAAGAATTACTGAAGACAGGTAGGTCAACTCTCAGGCCCCATTTGTGGGGGCTCGCACTGTGACCACCCCCTGACCCCTGCCATCACAGCAGTGACTGCCCCATCTGTTGCATCAAAAAATGTAAGGGAATATTAGTGGGAAGGTCCAGTATCTACTGCCTCACCACCAACATTCCCCTCTGACATTCTGGGCCAGCATCATGAGATAGGAAACATTACTTTCAGAGCAGGCCTTGTAATATACTGATAGATTTTGGACTTACCTTCTCCTTCAAGGCATTCTGAACTGTTTGACTTTGTTTTGTCTATATATGGATTTGGGAAGAAATATGAATGCATTTAATGTTACTGAAACTTTCACAATGTTATTAAGGACTAGAAACATTAAACTTTGATAGTATAGCCTACATATGTAAAAGCTTAGTGACTAATCACAGGAGATTGCATCTCAATCTGAAGCGTGTTCAGTAACCTATAGATTATCACTGACAATGTGATAGATAATCAATTTTAAAACTTTTGTTGATGTTAGTTTTTATAGTTACCTACATTGTGCTTCTTAAATCATCAGTATAGTTCTGCCTAGGAACTATCACAATTGTATACTCATACTTGTTACTCAGGCTTCAAATTGCTCTTGGAGACAGCTCTTCATGAAAGTGAGGACTTGCTGGATAGCTTTCCAGCAAATTCAGGTTATGTTATAAATGCTAATTCTTTGGGACTTAATGTTAATAGTATCAGGTGCTGCTGTAGTATTTTGTATATGTGTGCTGTGAGCACTACTTCATATTCAGCAGTATAAAGCAGTGGTTTTTTTGGAGCTCTGTGCTCATTGAAAAGCTAGGTTTTTATCTGTTATGAGTTTACACTCTAAGTTGAATTGGATGTGTTTGCACTTTCAGATCTGTACTTTGCAAGTCACTGAATCAGTCAGACATCCTTACAGGTGGAAAGTTCAGCTAAGGAATTATTAGGGGTCTGATATTTACTGACAGTTACTTAGCTGCATCAGTGATTTAGTACTCATTAAATATTCCTTGTTAAGCTACAGATTGGCACTTAGGACTAGGAGTGGAAGTATTCTAAAATGCCATTTGACCAGTATGTCTTGCTCAGATAAGAGTAAAAATGAAGCTTTGTTCTGAAGGTTATACATCAACTTCAACCATCTGAATATTATTTTTAAGTAATCTTAATACCGACCAGAAGTCCTTAGGGATTTCCCCTCCCTGAGGTACAGGGGTACAAAAAGTACAAGGCCCTCTGACC
>PPHD01026919.1:0-11318 GCA_002909625.1 Bambusicola thoracicus
CCCATCTGAACCAAAGAAAAGTGGTGCTGAACAGGAAGCCTTTACAAAGTGTTAGATAAATGCTCAAGTTCTTTGGATCCTTTCCATTTTGTAAAGCTACCCACCCACAGGGATTTCACTGGGACTTGTTACTGCAGTCAAATAAAATAGACGTTGCCATGAGAGGAGCAGTTCAGTGAAAGAAACTATTAACCTACAGAAACTAATTATGCAGCAGCAGAGAAGTTTCCGACATTTAATGTCGCTGCCACAAGGGATTGAAAAATAATCCCAAAAGGAAATATCCATTCGTTCTTATGCAATTAATTTTTATCCAACTTCAACATCCGGAGGTGAATGCTCCTACATGCCAGTTACACACATCTGAAGGTGCAAAGTTCTCTTGGGGAAAATCATGTCTGCTGTTATTCGTTTGGGAGCAGTACCCTGTCGTTGAAAAAGTCGAGAACCCTTTTGGCAATTAAGGAAGCCCGGTTATGCACCCTGTTTGTATGGGTTTTGAACAATTCTTCCAGCCTTTGCCTCTCCTTTGTACGATCAGCAATCAGCCCTTTAGCAACAGGATGCGAGGTTTGCTTGGAAAGCCGGGAACCGGTCTATTTCCCAACGTGTCACCCAGCTTCCTCCCGCTCTTACTGAGCGCAAAGGAAGCTACCGGGAGATACCCTAACGTGAGACCCGTTTTCCCCGACTCAGAATCGCGCTTTCGATACGGTTGCGTAGTTGCTGCCCGATGCCCTTTCCTGTTCAGCCGCGGGGCGGGGGTTGCAGCGGGGCGGACCTATAAAAGGGCCGTGACGTAGGCCTGCCTTTGAGTTGCGCCGCGGGCGGAGAGCAGTGCGGTGTATCCAGGCTGGGTCGGGCGCCGCGATGGGAATGCGGGCGGTGGGACTGCTGCTACTGGTGAGTGCCGGGGCCACCGGGAGCGGGCGGGAGGAGGGGTTGATGCCCGGCCGCTGTCCGTCCCGGGTCACCCCAGGAGGGGAAAGTCTTCCCTCGCGCTGCCCTGGGCCAGCCGGCCCGACCTGCCCCATGGAGTTTTCCGCCTTTGCTTCCGACAGAAGTTCTTTAGTAATTCCCTTTCCCTTTTAGTTTGTGCTTCAGGATTTGGGGTCGCGCTAACAAAGCTCTCCTGAGCCCGTAGGCGCGGGGTGCCCGGAGTAGTGCAAGAGAGGCTGCGGCTTTCTCTCCTCGTAGGAAAGGAAACGACAAAGCAGAAGAGAACTCTTTAATAGCACTCCGTTAATCACGATAAGATTATCGTGAAATCGAGGGGTTCGTGAAGCCCACAATTAAGGGAAGACTTTCAGTGTCCCGCGGGGGAGAGAGTCGAAAGGGTGGAGCTGCGGGAGAACGGAGTGCGCCCGGCTTTAAGTCGGTCACTCGCGGGGCAGAAGCAGAGCTTCGGGTTCTGTCCCCCTTCTGCCGTAGTTCTCCGCTCTCTGCGCCCGCCGTCTGTTCGGCCCCGCGCACCTGGCTGCCTTCGTTCCTCGTGCCGCTCCGCGGGAGGTGCCGCGCAGAACGGAAGCGTAGTGCTAACGCTCGAGTGGCTGCAGGAGCTCTCCGTAATGTCTTACTCGCGTTCTGCTGAAGATTATGGAGCCAGTGGGAAATGCAATCCGAGAATTCACTGGGTGCTCCCTCTGATTGTCCCACGGAAGACGCAGAACTTTTGAGTTATAATAACGCAGTAAACGTGGCGAGGGAGAGTGAAACGAATCCCTTGTAGGAGGCTCATAACTCGGCCTCTGAAGTACGCGCCGGTGAATTAGCGGAGAAATGGAGGTGGGGGGGCGGGCGGAGCAGCTTTCCTACGGCACTTCAGCTGCGGCTGTAAGCGTGGTGCTGCCCTAACATATCCTTTGTGACTGTAATTAGCGCTGTGAGCAGCGCACTTAACAGAAATTAGTCTGGGTTTCCTTTGTGGCTTCCTGTAAGCGTGTTTTCCAGCCCTTACAGAACCGTCTCCCCGAGATCGCTATCCAGAATGAATCACCTGAAAACACCTGTTGGTCTCTGCCGTAGGTTACGCTGCTGACGGCGCCCGGAAGCGGCGCAGAGGTCTGCAGAGAGGGAGAGTACTTGCATGAAGGCATCTGCTGCGTGCTGTGCCAGGCAGGTGAGGTTCCAGGAAGGCAGCGGCCGTTTACCCCTACGTGAGGTGGTCGGGTCGCTATTCCACGTTCCATCGGGAGGAGCGCAGACCCAGCTGGCGCTGCCACGGCTGGCCTCCATTTCGCGGCGGAAGATTGCGCAATACGGGCCGGGCGAGGCGCCTTGGCAGCAGTTAGAAAAATCTCTGCCCGCTCTGAGGATGAAGTATTCGCTCCTTTGTTTCTAACAGTTGGCCCAGGGGAATTCTGATAGTTCTGTCTATAGGACTTCGCCTTGCCTTTGTTCTCCCTTCTTCTATCCGTGTGGGGTTATGTGGGGTTAACGTAGCCTTGTGCAGAGAAGTGCCTCACCTCGTGATAGTATCCCAGAGCTATTGGATGGATTGAAAGAACTTGGATGGAAAAGAGATTCCTGGATTGTTTTTGTTGCACAAGCAAATCTCCCCGTGCCTGCCGTGCTCCTTCCAGCAAGATGGCACTTGCCACGTGAGCAATGCCTTGCTGCTGTAACAGATCATACTTGTTCCCTGCCTTGGCTGGCTGCTGCCATTGCTGTGAAAGCGCTCCCTGACCATACAGTGCCCCGGGTTCCTGTGTCGGGCTGTTTGCTTGCAGGGAAGGGTGGAACTTTGACTAAAAATGGTTTTGTGTCATAATGTTCTGAGTGCTGCTGTGGCCACCAGTTCTCTTCTTCTGCAGGTACATATGTTGCTCAGCACTGCAGTACTGCACATTCAAACGGAAACTGTGCCTCTTGCACTGAAGGAAAAGATTACACCGCCCATGCCAATGGCTTGGAGGAATGCTTGCTCTGCAGACAATGCAAAGACGGTACCAAGAAAAATTTCAATTCCATCTTTAACTTTGGGTCCCTTACTCTTTGCAGTAAGCCTGGTCCTCTGCTTTTATCTGCACTTCTAGTTGTTGAGAGTATTGAAGTTGGAAAAATAGATCACATTTATGACCAGCATACAGCTTATGCACAGTTGTACAGAGCCACAACTTTGTTTTCTAACTTCCATTTTTTAGACCAGATAACTTCAAGAACCTGTACTGTGACCAGTGACACTGAGTGCCAGTGCCAACAGGGGTACTTCTGCCCTGCTGAAGGCTGTGAAATATGTCAGAGATGCAGTCAAAAGTAAGTTAAATAAGGTACTTAAACAACTGTGTTCTTTCTCGTAGACTTAGCAGCTGTGGCCCATCTGTGTCATGCCTACCACATGCTATTCACCTGGGAATGGTTCCCTTGAAGCCTAATGGTGCTGTTCGTGCACCTGAGTTCTAGGTGTCGAAATACATGAGGTTGAAACCTAGAATATGCAGATTTTGGTCCTGTTTGGTTTATTGCATACGGTTGTATGCTTATGCTTTGTGTCTCTAGGCTAGTGCTTTCCCCATATTGACAACTGAGTAAGTTTTGTAGCAGCCACCCCAGAATTCAGAGAGGTAGAACCTCCTGTTGAAGGAAACTGACTGTGAATGAATAACGCAGCTACCTCTTTTTCTCTCAACTTAGAGGCTAACATACATAAGCTTTTATCTGTTTTGCTTTTACTTAATCAACATGGGGTCTTTTAAAACTAAAAGATGAATTTCTAATGTCGTCTGTTCAAGTTCTGTTAATGTTTCTAACCTTTGCCAGAAAATGAACTGGTATGGACAGAGCTGTAAACATTTATAAACACCTCTGTATTGCCACTGACTTTAGGTGTCCAGAAGGGAGAGAAATTGTGCAGATTTGCAATGCTACAATGGACCTAGGATGTGGCTTACCTGATCAAGGTCTGGTACACAAACACTGCTTGGTTTGTTTATTGGGTGTCTGAATTGTAGATGATGACACAGACGCAGTCTTAAATAAAATAGCTTGAACTACTGTAGCATACTTAACTCCCAGGCTAAAACACAAGAAGTCTTATTTGATAGAGACAGAGAGATAGGTTCTCAAATGAGTTGGAGAGACTAATATCTTAAACTTCACTACCAGGAAAGGGTTACACTGGTGAAAAGATGCAGGTATTCTCAGGGTTCTTGAAGTTTCAACGGTGATGCTGTTGAAAGTGGTGGATGGTACAAACACATCTAATATTTAGCATGTTTGAGAAGCTGTGTGTAGTGTGACCCTTTTTTCTAGGGGGAAAGGAATGGGCCCTATTGAAAATATAGCACCTAAATGCCATCTGTTGCCTACTTTTTTTTCTCTCATTTCTTGCGTGTTCTTTCTTCTGAAAGCCTAGTGGGTTTTGTATTGTGACACTGTACAGAATCCCTCACTGCTACTGGGATAACGATGTGTAATGGAAACCTGTACTTGGATTCAGGTCAGCTGAAATTCCCAGCACCCCTTCCCACAACAGGGTAGCTGAGTCATTATACTGCTGTGAAGCTTAGTTTGTTCTGTAGGGCAGCAAGTGAGGCTCACACTTAAGACTATCTCATTTGGGAACTGCTTCAAACTCTAATTTTATCCATTTTCATTTGCAGGAAATAAATATTCTACTTGGATGACTGTAATAATTTTGGCTGCTGTTGGTTTTGCTGGTTTGCTTGTGTTCTGCGTAATAAGGAAGTGTAAGAGTGATAAAGGTATTTCTGCTTTATTACTATCATAAACAGCAGAAATAGGCAGAAGGCGCACCATGGCCAGCTTTGTTCTTGACATTACCATATAGGGGCCTGCTTAATAGGCAAGCTCTAGCTTGTCTGGCCTGAGTAAAATGAAGACCAACGTTATCCAGTAAATAAAGTAGGCATTAACTGAATGGATGCCTTTAAGTTTAGCATAGGGCGTGTGAAGGGAGGTCCTCATCTACTTGCGCAGTATTAATGAAGGTATAAGAAAAATCTGTGTGCTGAGCTCAGAGGTAGGGTGCAAGAAGTAGCAATTAATCAGATCACTGATTACTCCCATTCATTGGATTTGCCTGTGGAGGTTTTCATATATTTCACTGCCCTCGCACCATTTCAACAACTTAGTACAAATGTCAGTCTTTTAGTACAGTGTCAGTCTTTCCTAGTAGAGACTGATAAATTCACCTGAGAAATATTTTTCCTTTCCTGCATATTGAGGGTTTTTTTTGCAAATAGCTTAGATCAGGATAATGTTGGAAATGATTGGAAAGTTCTAAAGTAAACTTTACTCAAACCATGGCTTACTGCATTTATTGCTGTGAAAACAACTTCTGCCTTTTCTTTAGCTATCACAATAGCTCATGAAAATGCCAAAGAGGCGTAGGCTTGGGGGTAGGGAGAGTTTTGAAGGAGAGGCTTTAAAATCCAGGCTGCATCTTGAGGCCTGTCTCATGCAGCAGGACTACTTGTCACTGTTTCCACTGTTAGTGGAAGCTAAGGGTAGTACTCTGTGTGAAGTCTGTCATTTCAAAAACACCTAAATAACTGGCTCTGGAGCTTTGGCTTATGTAAAGAGTGTCTATTATACATAACTACTACATGAATACAGCTCTATTTAATGTAAAGCAATTGCCAGTTCCCATGAGTTTCTTATGTGTTAATTTTATTTTCCAGCTACTTTATCTGACAAAGCAGAGAGAGGCCTGGTGAGTATATAAAGGATGAAGTTCCATCAAAGCTTTGCATGACTATCTGTGCTTGTTACACAGCTCCTGATTTGTCTCACTGCATACCTCTGGTGGGATGTGTTCCCAAGGTGCAACTAGTTGATTCATGCTTCGTGCATTCACTTCCATTGAAGCTGGCCTTTCTGGTACTTGCCTCAGAAATATTACAGAGCCTGTGTCCAAGATGTTGTGATACTGGGGGTGGGGGGTGAGATAGGCTAAGCACAAGTGTTCACTTCAAACTGTTGCTGAGTGATGCTTTGATTCAATTGGTTATTTGTTACTTCATGCTTATATTCCACAGAGATGACAGCTATCTCTTTCCTGCGTGCTGATATACCCAAAATGCAAGGAAAGATAGGGCATAATAAGATTACTCCTTTTTGTCGGCTGACAAAGTAACCGAGTCTTCTGCAAGCTGTGGAGCAGGACCTATAGTCTAATGCCTTGCTCCAAGGCTGTCCCATAAATCAAGGAGTTCATGGCTCAGAGCATGCCAGTTCAGGATGACATCCCTGAAAATGGTTTACCACACTGAGGCTTGTTGCTGATGCATGTTTAGCTGATTAAGCTGTTTTCACTCTGGCCTCCTCTAGTCAAGGACTGTTTAAGAACCTTAATTTCACACAGTTGAAAAACAATGCCATTTACTAATATGCTTTTGGTCAGCCATGAAGTAGTCAGGCAATTGGACTTGATCTCTGTAGGTCTCTTCCAACTGAACTACGTAATTTCTGGTCTTGTATTTAGTGAGATAAGGCTAGACTAGTTAAGTACTCTAGTGTTTAGCTTCTCTATTTAGAAACTTCTAAATAGAAGTTACACTCCTAACTGCACAGCAAGATATAAAGGAGTTTGATCTTCTCGCTGGAGTAGTTAATGATGCATAACACCAGGCCCTAAAATATTTGTCTTTGGAATTTAAGAAAAGGATCCACATTCCTCTCACAGCATATATATCAGAAAAATTATGTGCTACCTATCTTGTCTCTTACCTGATACAAGTGCTGCTCACCTTGTGCGTGAGCTGTTGTCTAATTTACTAGTTAAACATTTTAAGTAATTAAATGCATTTTAAATGTCACAAATATTTGAAGACTGAAGGGACAGAACTGAAAGGTCATCAAAACATTACCTTAAACTCTTCTCTTTTTTTTTTGAAGGTCTATAAGTGGCTCAAACATATGAATCATCCAATAGGTTTTGTCAGGTTGTCTCTTCCTGCACCCTGGCCAGGTTTGCAGCGCTCCATGTATTCGTAGAAGCTGATGAAGGAACATGGCAAAATACCTGGTCAAACTGATGTAGGGTATAGGAACAGGCAGAAATATCACACTTTTTTTGAATAAAACTGTAGTAGACTATAATCACAAATTGTGTATGGTGAGGTTTACCTATAAAATAACTGTAACAAGCATGAGCTGCAATACCCATGTACTTAAAGAATTCATGCTACTGTAACAAAGGCGATGGGAGAGTTGCATTGTCCTCAGACCAGATACTTTAAGCACCAGCACACTGTCCTTCCAGAGTGTTAGTGAACTTACAGTGCTGTAAAACACACGCATTGCAAGTATATTGCTGCTACTGTATTTCCAAAACTGATCAGCATCTGTAAGTCAATCATGCTGTAGTACTTAAGTGTTTAGGTGACCTATGTAAGAACTATCTGTATCTCTAGGAGCAGCTTGTTTGTTTCATTTGCACCCTCTAAATGAATTCAGTGAACATAGAACCAAACTACACATGTGCTGAGTGGGGTGGTTCCTGTCACAGCCCTGCCTATGCGTGCTGGTGTTACGTGGCTACTGACCTTGTGCAAACAAAGTGTCCCATTCCTTATGGGGAAATTGTATATTAAAATCAAGTCTTATGGGCAAAATAATTAATACTTGCCCTTACTTTCTACTTCAAATAAATAAATTAATGTTGCCTGAAAATTTTTGCTTTCAACTCAAGCTGATAAGCTCTATATGTGTTGGTCTGTTTCGTGCTTCTACTACTCTCTGTGGGTCACTGTCACCCTAAGGTGAACTCTGTGGCCACAGGCTTATTTAATGCACTGATAATGCAGAAAGTGATACTTCCCCCTTGCTTTATTTCCCTAGCTAAAGGTATACAGTTTGCTCTGGTACCTACTTTGAACTGAGTCTATTGTGTGAATGAGAGGAAAAACTAATTAAAAACAAACAAGTGCATGCTCTCAGAGAGCTGATGATGGTCTATCAGCTCAGCAAAAGTCTGAAAGCATCAACCCTCATGCAGTGATAGGTTTAAAGCCTATTAGCAGGCTGATAGGTTACTTCAGCTCAGGTGCACTGTGGCAACTTAATTCCTTCCTGCCCAGGAGGGGTATGCCTCTTCTATACCCAGGGGGGAGCGAGCAGTAATGGATGCTAGTGAAAATACGAGGTGAAGTTCCCTGCAGTTGTTGTGGGTAGATATTATGAGTTACCATGCAATCTAGAGGAAGCAGAACAGCCAGCAAGGTGAAGAGCTTAGGCTCTAAGACTGATTGAAATATGTCTAAAAAATATCTATGTCTGTGTTTTTTGCATGTGTTTTAACTTTGCTTAATTGGCACCTCTCCTATTTTTTTCTTTGATACTGCTGATTTCAAGTATTCTGTTTTCTTCCTCTAACCAGACCACAAAGCTCTACCTATGAAACTTCTAAGTTATTTTTCTTTACAGGAGGATGAAGAAAATACACATTTATGTGAAGTGAAGGTAACTGAAAATAAGGCATCCCATCCAAATAGTGAGAACTCTGGTGAGAGCCCAGAGGGCCAAGCATACAATGATGTTAATTCAGAAGTGAAAAACGCATCTCCAGAGGAAAATAGTGCTGTGTCCTATGAGAGAGGCACCATCCCACAGAAGAGCTTGTGGTGCCAAACACAAGAATGTTGGAAGAGGATCAAAAACTATTCATCATCGCCAAAAAATAGGTGTAATTCTACTTTTCAACCAAACACCCAGTCTAATGTAAGGGGTGTTAGGATGACAGCATACTGTATGGTAAGTGAGGGAAAAATAATCTCATAATGTTTTTCTTCTGATATAGGTATAATTTGAATTGAGCTCTTCACCCTTCCTTCAGTAATAGATGCTGTTTTTAAGCAGTATTATAAGGAAGAGGAGCCTTTGCTCAAAAGATATAATGGAAAGTATGGGAAGTGATATCTCGGGAAAGCAAACTTCAGTTCATCCTTTAATCTGTACCTCTCACCTTCTTGTTTTTGTACAAGAGCCCTTCTTTTGCAATAATGGCAAATATGTTGCCTTTTTGCTTCACTTCTTAGATATTAAGTAGCACAGCTCCTTTCAGCCTGGTGTTCTCTTTACCCTTTTCCTTTTTCAGCTGTACTGTGAAGCTTTCCCCTCTTTTTCATTGGCACGTATACACCAAAAGTAATCTATTGAGTAGCTCAGGAGTAATTGTAAGTGAATTAAGTGTTCTGACACGCTAGAGTAATGGTCCAACTTTTTATCACAGGAACAAAAGAAGTATCAAATAACTGTTAAAGATCTCACTCAAAAAGGTAAGTATTCTACAAATGGTCAGTAGTTTGAATTTGTTTTTTCTTGTTGTCTTTAGTATACACTGAAGGAATAGTTTAAGGAGACTAATGAGTATCGCTTAAGGCTATGAGGCTTTCATTTGAATGTAAGATATGCTGAAACAGGATTATTTCTGCATTTAAGCGAAGTCATAAACACTGTGGCAGATCACTTTGAATCATGGATCTTCTGGGAGTGTAATGCAATCATACATTTAAGAATAAGCACAGTACAGAACTTATTGGTATGTTTTAAATAAGTATGTGGCAGAAGTGGGTTTGCCTTAATGACTAAGGTGCATGTCGAATAGGAGTTCTGACAAATGTCTGCTATATGTGAGACTGCATCAAAGCCCTACAAGTAACCAGCAAGCTGATGTGCTGTATGTCAAAGTGATGGGCTTTGCTACTGCTAGTCTTAGCATGGCATGCCTATACTGATTGCACAGTGAGGTGGTTAAAGCCTACAGTTGAGTAACTGTGTTAAGAATAAGCAAAAGCATGCAAGTCAGTGAAACGTTCCCTAAAACCTCCATTTCTGAATAGTATTTTGTCTTTAGACTACTTTTTAGATGTGTAGACAGGGACCTTTAGTTTCTTAAGATAATTAGGAAGCCTGTTTGTCCTACTGCTTCTTAGGTGACAAGCCTAATCTTGCTGCCACTGTTTAGTCTGTGCATGCATTTGCTAAAAAGTAATTGGGAAATGTGTATATTAGTTGTGGGGGAGAAACCCACTGTATTTTAGAACCTAAACTAATATGCTTTTGTGTTTTTTTTTTTTTCTCCTCAGAAGCGAGAGATTGCTTTTTTGCTTTTATAAAGGAAGTACCAGTGAAAAAATGGAGGAAGCTTATGAGAACTCATCTGGAGGAAAATGATATTGATAAAATTATGTATAACTGGCCTAATGACATAGACGAGCAATCTTATCAGATGCTCCTCATGTGGAAAAACAAAATGGGGGAGAAACAAGCTATTATTAAGTTACTGGATGAGCTATGGGATATAGATACCAGGGCTTACAGTAATATAGTCCACACTTTAACAAGTAATAACATTATAAGTAAGATAGAAGCTACAGCTTAACATTTCCAATGAACTTCAGAAATGTTCCTGTATATATATAGGAAGTTTGTATAAATAAGGATGTCATAAGCTGCTGGCAATAGTGGCACTGTGGATGTGATGCCCTTCTTACCTGCACACAGAGGCTGGAGGTCGTTTAACACAGCCTGTGCTGACTTGTGGCAAGACTCCGGCAGCAATATTTGCTCTTTTTTTTTTTCTTCTTTTTTTTTGGAGTTGTACAATGTGAAACTCAGGTACCAGCGGCAATTCAGGGGCTCCGAGCTTCAGTTTGCCTTTCCTATGTGAAGCTGTGAGGAAAGAAGCTGCCTTTCCCGCGCTCTGTGGAGCCAAGAATGCCTGCTGCAGTTTTTGACTGAACTGCCTTATTTTTGTTTACGAGATAATCGCATTTCATTTGTGGTGGGAGCACGTGGCATGCGAAATGTTCTGTTCAAAGTACAGCAATAAAAACTCAGTGAAGAAAAAAGGCTGGAGCTGCTTCTTGGCCGAGGGGTGGGGTCGAGCGCGAGGAGAACCGCACGCACAAAATGGCGGCTCTCGCGACGAGCCCAGCCGCGCGTCTCCCGCCCAACGACCCCTCGCGAGGCGGGAAGGCGCGCTGAGGGCGGGGCCAAGAGGCGCGGGTCGGTTGCCATAGCGACCACAGGTCGGAAGTAGCGTAGCGAGGGCTGGGCGGGGCGAGGCGAGGCGGGAGCCGCTTCCGGGCACGCTGTTGCATCAGCTCGGCGGCGAGAGGTGGAGGCGGCAGGATGGCAGCGGCCCCAGCCGAACAGGGTAGGTGCGCGGAGGGGATCGCGGCTCATCCCGGGGGGCCCGGCGAGGCGAGGGGAGGCGTTCTCCGGGGCTGTCACGGTGCCGTGAAGGCGCTGCGGGCGTTCGCCGGGATGATGTCATGGCCCCGGCCGCTGTCAGAGCGTCAGGTGGGCGCCGTGACGTCACGCGGGGGGAGCCGCCGAGCGGCGCTTCTGTC
>PPHD01026920.1:0-11317 GCA_002909625.1 Bambusicola thoracicus
CGGCATCTAAGACTTTTTATTCCACCCCTGATAACTGTCCCCATTGTGTAGGTCAGGAGAATGGGGAGCCTGCCCAGAGCCAAAAACCTTTGTTCCTGCAGCCCCAGCTCCTACCCTGACCTACTCCCATGTCAATCTGCACCCACTATCATCTCATCCTGTACAAAGCTTTGACCTCCATATTACAGGACAGAATTTGGCAGGCACTATCTGGTCAGGGGCTTCTGTGACCAAACAGCATCCACTTCTTAGGATAACTCTTCATGAGCTTCACACCAGCATTTGAGCCTGTTGTCGTATATGGCAATGGAAGAGCACAGATCACTTGGCCAAAAAGCCAGCTGCACAACAGCTACAGGTGAAAGCACGTGTTGGATTCACTCTTGCAGGCTGTGCTGGTTGTCAGTCAGTGTGGAAGGAGCCAAATTATGAAATGCAGCCGGAGAATACATTATCCAGCATGCAGCCTCTTGTCCTCCATCCAGCTGGAGAGTGCTCAGCTTTAATTCACTCCCGAGTCTGGCTGCATCACCTGCTCCTGCATGTTGCTTGCCATTGGAAGCCCTCTTCTAGGATGTCTGAGAGCTGTTATTATCCATGGGAAGCTATAAGATGAAATCTATAGCTGCAGCTTCAGTGAAGGATAATTCACAAGGGCTCGCCTGGTGGAGCTGGGAGCTAATGCTGTTAAAACATGACTCTTCGTGCAAAAAGCAAGTCTTTAATGACTCTCAAATGTAGCTTATACAACAACCACACCACTTTCCTCCTGTCCAAAGATCCGGACTTTGCTAAGTTGATTAACTGCTTAGTGAACTCTCCCATCATGGTGGCCAAGTTCTGACCCTATAATGAACCAATTAAAAGGTCATCATTACTTAAGGTTGCAGCTTCCTTACATGAGAGCTTTCACACTCCCATCTGGCACTGAAGGCATATACCAGAATTTTAATGTGCTAATAATGCAGCAATAAATTAGTCTTTCAGATTCCTCTCTGTTTTCTGGAAGGCACTGAAGAGTTAATATGAGAGATTCTTGCAAAGCCAGGAAACAAAGACAGCAATAAACGCTTGTTGTCAAGGCTTCATCACTAACAGAACTCCTTGTGGAGAGATACCTGGAGAGATACCTTGTCACCTGGTCCAGCACTGAGAACCCACACTGGGAGGCTTCTGCATCACCAGGCTGTTGCTAGAAAGGACATTTCATGTGGCTCCTAAGCAGCATGAAGCAAAAATTTCATGCCAGGCCCTCTTTACTATACCCTGGTCCTGACTCATCTCAGAATGAGAAGGGTCTTAACTAGTTGCACGCAGGATATCCCTCCATCCATAGTTAGATCTTGATGTCTACTGGCAGCAGAGCCCAGGGCGTTTTGCTGTGTTACAGCTCTTTGTACCAAGCCACCCAGATGGCTGATTTCAGGGACGCCTGTTGTGCTCCAGGCTGCTTAAAGAAACCTTGGTGAGCACAAAAGATCATGGAATCATAGCATTGTTTGAGTTGGAATGGAATCTTAAGGGTCATCCAGTCCAGCTCCCCTGCAATGAACAGGGACATCTACAGCTCAATCAGGACCCTCCCATCTTCTTTTCTATTTTTCATTTGGCAAGCAACGGGAGGGTTAATTCCTAGCAGAAACACCACAGTCCTTCTGATGTCCCCTACCTGTCTGGTCCCTAACCTTGAATGATGCACCCTTAGGACCCAAGGGGCCTCCTCTGATTGACTGATCCCTATCTAAGTTGGTGGATGAGGGAGGATATTTACCACGCAGCAGAGAGCCCTTCAGAAAGATGTTTTATTAAGGCTGCTCACAAAACAGGAAATGCAATAAAGCACCGAGAGACAAACGAAGAGAAGTAAATATACCATCCTGCCTATTGGGCCTGCCTAACAGCTATAATATACCGGCCGATGCGCTCACATAGGTCACTCTTTGGCCATCACCTGAAGAAAGGAATAGCTTCTGTTTTCCAGCTGATGTATTGACCCAATAAAAGGTATTATTACATTGCCCATCACCGCTGACTAGAGGAGAGTGTTTTGAGGAGAGTGATGACTCCCTTTGGAGAGTCACAGAGCAGGAATAAGCATGTGTGTATGTGAGCATGCCAGCAAGAGAGAGATATTCCCTTGTCTGGGGGGAGCAGGGCTGCTTTGCTTTGGCTGCAGTGTAACTGGAGCAGCTCCTCTTTCCTGGGGCTGAGCTTGAAGTGGTTGGGGGAAGGGGAGCAAGGCCCTTTGTCTTTATAATTGAGGTGCAATCTAATATCAGCGGAGCAAGTTTAGATCACAAGAATGGATGCCCAGAGAGCTTGTTTCAGTGAGGCAATGCTGAGCCTCCCTGCAAATTCCCCACACAGTATGAGCTCCTTTCATTGTAATGGGGAGGGCAGTGATTTAAGAGCTTCTGTTTCTGTTTACTTGATATGATGACTGTGTATATAAAGTGCATGAGCAGCCCAAACCCCCATACCACGCTTCTCCTTCCCCACCAATACTCTGAGTGTCTCTGCATCTTTCCTTTTCCTCCATCCTACAACTCTTGGCATGGGGAACCTGTGTTCCTTGTAGGCTGGAAAGTGACTTCACCTCTTGGCCAGGATGTCGCATGATAAATAAGCCCTTTTCTCAAGAAGATTTTGGATTTTTTGGATTTTGGAGTCTTTTGGATAAGCCATTCCAGGGCTCTGTGATTCTATGATAAGATGGACCAATCATGTTGTCCCATCAGTGCATGCTTTCCTGCATGGTATCTGCAATGATGGTGCCATCAGTAGGGACCAAAGTGTCCTGAATGTCTTCCTGCTGTAGAGCCTTGCTCCCAGCACCTGTTACCAGAGATTATGCACCACAAGGTGCTGGCTAATGCAAAAGCATAGATGTAGTTCTGCTCTTGATAGTGCTATCCTCCCCACCTCCCCTTCCACAACACACACTTCAAGGTATGACACACAGGGATTAGGTTGACGTGGCTCTGTTCCCTGCTCTTGAGGTATATGGATTACAATAAGGGACACGTGGGTGGTTAGTCAGGGCTGATAATCTTATTCACTAAAAATGTTCCTTTTGAAGATTCAAATGGTGCTCCTGAGCTTTGTGATGCAAGGAGGAGTGCAGAGACAGAGGGAGATGCTACGTAATTCAATTCAGAGCTTTTGTGGCCAAACACATGGGAAATGCCATGGTAATTATAAAGCTTGCTGCACATTTTCAGCACTTTGTGCCTGCGAGGCTTGAAAACAGTCGTCGTCCCCCCCTCTTCTTATTATGTTTTTTTTTTTCTTTATAAGGGTTCATATTAAATATATACTTTATATACATGCAGGCACATGCACACTGAAAGGAGCTAATAACAGCTTTAAATTCCAAGTGGATTTTCTCTTCCCATAAATCATGGACTAAATTTGCTCTAACAGCCCGAAGCAACATCCCGCTCCTCAGCCCACCGCCTCGCTGGCTGGAGAGAGCAGTGTGGGGGGTGTGCAGCTCCCACTGATCAGCCAGGACTCCACCGCCAGCCCCACACCCCGAAAATATTTGCAGCAGAGGTCACAGCTGGTTCAGCAGCAGCCTGGGGTGATTCCAGACGAGATGCTGTCTGCAACCCAGGGGTGAAATAGAGAAGAAAAAGAGAGAAGCTGGCAGGACAGGAGCATTGTGGCCAGCAGGGACAGGGAAGTGATTGTCCCTCTCTACTCTGCCCTCATGAGGCCCCATCTGGAGTAACGCATCCAAGTCTGGGGCACCCAAAAGAAGAAAGACAGGGAGCTGTTGGAGGGGGTCCAGAGCAGGGCCGCTAAGATGATCACGGGGCCGCAGCACCTCCCCTACAAAGACAGGCTGAGGGAGCTGGGCTTGTACAGCCTGGAGAAGAGGAAGGCTGCAGGGTGACCTCATTGCAGCCTCCCAGTAACTAAAGGGAGCCTACAAACAGGAGGGGAGCCAACACTTTGAAAGGGTAGATAATAGCAGGATATGGGGAAACGGTTTTAAGTTGAAGGAGGGAAGATGCAGGCCGGATATCAGGGGGAAGTTCTTTACTATGAGAGTGGTAAGGTGCCAGAACAGGCTGCCCAGAGAGGCTGTGGATGCCCCGTCCCTGGAGGCGTTCAAGGCCAGGTTGGATGGGGCCCTGGTCTAGTATTAAATGCAGAGGTTGGCGGCCCTGTCTGTGGGGGGGAGTTTGGAGCTTCATGATCCTTGAGGTCCCTTCCAACCCAAGTGATTCTATGATTCTGTTATTCTGTGATTCTATGATTCTATGGTTAACAGGACAGCTTCCAATGTTTGCATTCTGGATGAAGACTCCCGGTGGTGTTTAGCCACCTCTAACAAGTCCCCATGTTGCTGTGTATAAAAGCAAGTACCAAACATATTACAAATGTATTCAAGGCCATATACTGTCCAAATACATGCAGACATGTTGAGTTCTCTTCTACCCCTTGTTTTCCATTTTCACCCATTCTCACCACAGCCTGTCTCCACATCTGTCCCTCCTTCCAAGTGCACTGGGAAGGGGCAGAGAAGGACCCACCCAGTGCTGGACCTGAGCATGGTCTCATGTTACACAAGAGGGATTTAAATTGGGTATCATGAAGGATTTCTTCATGGAGAGGGTGGTCAAGCATTGGAACGGCCTGCCCAGGGAAGTGGTGGAGTCCTCGTCCCTGGAGGTATTTAAGAAGTGTATAGATGTGCCACAGGGAGACACATGGCTTAGTGTTGGGACTCAGTAGGTCAGGCTGATGTTTTGGACTTTATGATTGGGAATGTCTTCTCCAACCTAACTAAATCTACAATTCTCTGGTGGAACCAGAGCTGGAGCATTGGACAAACCAGAGAACTGCCATCACATGCATCCCAATGCAAAGGTCCTACAGTGAAACAGGGTCCAGCCTGCAGGTGTCAAGCTCCATGTCACCAGTCTCCCTCCAAGCTCCTCACTGGCTGGGGATCCTCCAGCATTTGCCTCTTAGGATGCAGTACGCAACTGAACTTATTGAGCGTTGCTGCATTGTGATTCTGCTTCTCCCTTTCATGCATCTAATTGTAGATGGATGGAAACAATAGCTGGGACATCACGTTCCCTTCTGAGCTTGTTGCATTATGTAGTTTAAGACCATGGCCACATGACGAGTGCTGGGATATCTAAACTAATTTTCTGAGGTCCTTGGAGGCACAGGTTTGCGCGTGTTTGCTGGATGAGCTCAGGACTGCAGAACAGTGTGTACACCATAATTTCAACACTTTGGGCTCTAGGAAGGGAGTCGCTTTTTGTTCAAGCAGTCGTGACTCTCCACCAGAGCAAAAAGATTTGAGGTCTGTTTCCATGCCCACAGATTCATGAGTATTCATGAGGGCAGCTGGGTTCTTCTGGATGGCAATGATTTATGAACTAGAAAGGAGGGATTCATATCCTATGTCCAGACCCCTGGAACAGTTAGGGATTGAAGGTTTTCCCTCTGTTTTGTTATTCTCCTTCTAAATTGGTTCACACAGTTTTGTACTTTGCTTACCAGTCTGTTTTCCTGTCCACACACAGCATTCTCTGACCCAGACCAGCTGGCTAGAGACCACGATCCCAGCAGCAAGAAATGGAAACTGTTGGATACCAAGAAGAAAACTGCTGCTGGGTCACTCCAAGCCAGCACAGCCTCCAGGTGTCAGAAATACTTGGACAGAGAGATCCAAGACAGGCCATGCACTCTGTTCAGCTCATCCTCTGCCACTGCTCCTCCCTGCAAACACCTCCCACACCCCAGTTCCCCTGAAGACAGAGAGGTAAGCGTGATATAAAAGGCAGAGCTGTGAACTAGAAAGCTATGAGAACAGGCAGAAATTAATTCAGCAGTTCAAGGGATACAACTGAGAATCAACCAGAACATCTCAGAAATTGCTGCTGGCAACTCCACAGTTGTTCTGAAGAGTGAGGAAGATATTGAGCAACTCTGGGTTGCACTATAAGAAAGGTACTGAATGTCCTGGCAAAGAGGCATAGTGGAAATGGCATGCAAAAGCTGGGAGGGAAACATAAATTAGACTTGGGAGGGAGAGTTCATCAAGTCCCAGCAAAGGGGAATGTGTGAAGCTCAGAGCTACCTCTGGCCACCTCTGGTTCATGCAGCCAGAAGAAAAAGCCATGCTTTTGTGTAGACATTGTCCTGCTAAAAAGGCTATTGGGCTGGGAAGAACAAGAGGCAGCTTTTGGTTTTGCCACAGTTTTCTGTTGTCATTTTGAGGAAGGACTGTAGAGCTGGGGGCTAGATTTAACGTGGAAAACTCATAGGTAATTTGTTGATGTTCTGCTCTGTACAGCGTAGAAATTAGTTGGAACCAAGATGAAACACAGAACACTGGAACATCTTAACAGAGAAATGGGATGGCCATGCCTGTAATTTCAGCTTGACTTGCCGGCACTGGAGTTCATTGGAGGGACATTTGTCTGCAGAGAAGGACCTGGGTGTCCTGGTGGACAACAGGTTGACCACGAGCCAGTAATGTGACCTTGTGGCCAGTAGTACCATAGGATACATTTGAAAGAGTGTAATCAGCAGGGTGAGGGAGGTGATCCTTGCTCTCTACTCTGCCCTGGTGAGGCCACATGTGGAGTTCTGTGTCCAGTTCTGGGCTCCCTAGTTCAAGAAAGACAAGGAACTACTGGAGAGAGTCCAGTGGAGGGCTAGAAAGATGGTGAAGGGCCCGGAGGAGCATCTTCATTAGGAATAGAGGCTGAGAGACCTGGGGCTGTTCAGTCTGGAGAAGTCTGAGAGGGGAGCTAATCGGTGCTTGTAAATATCTAAAAGGCAGGAGTGAATGGATAGAGTCGGGCTCTTTTCAGTGGTGCCCAATGACAGGACAAGAGGCGATGGACACAAACTGTAACATGGGAAGTTCCATCTGAAAGTGAGGATAAAATTCTCTGAGGGTGACAGAGGCCTGGAACAAGCTGCCCAGACAAGTGGTGGAGACATTTAAAGTGGATTGGAGTGGAGACTTTTAGGAAGTTTTTCACACAGAGAGTGGTGACACACTGGAACAGGTTGCCCAAGGAAGTTGTGGATGCCCCATCCCTGGAGGCATTCAAGGCCAGGCTGGATGTGGCTCTGGGCAGCCTGGTCTAGTGATTGATGACCCTGCACACAGTAGGGGGGTTGAAACTCGATGATCATTATGGTCCTTTTCAACCCAGGCCATTCTATGATTCTGTGATTCTATGATTAAAAACACACCTAGACACTTGCTTGTGCAGCCCGGGGGGAACCTGCTTTAGTGGGGTGGTCTGGACTAGTTGATCTCCTGAGGTCCCTTCCAACTCCTGTGACTGTGATTCTGTGACATCTGCAAGACCTTGTGGGGTGATGCATGTGCACTGCTGACCACAGATGAAAGAGACTGTGTGGTTTGGGTGCTATGCAAGCTCCTCAGACTAGGCTGTTGAGGTTATCCTGTGAAGGCAGCCTTAATACCTCTGCTTTCAGGCAGCACACAACCAGTGTGCCATCACAGTGCAGCTGGAACATGCATCCTTCCCACAGTGCAAGGTCCCAACAGCAGATGGTTATTAAAGATCCCATGCTACTTTCAAAAGGTAACTCCAAGCTTTAATCTTGGCTCACTTTCCTTTCACTGGATTCTTTTTTTTTTCTTAGAGGAAACCCCGCCATCTCCTCTGAAGTGTCATTTGAATGTGGCATTTGCTCTTAAACTTCTCCCACATTGTACCACCGAGGAAGCCATTTCAGTAATGACATATTAGTGCCTATAAGTGCTCTGAAGTGTCTTAAAAAACAGCCCTAAGTGCTTGATTTACCTTAAGACACCCCATGCATCCCCCCAACAGATCAGAGATTCTTGTCTTTTCCTTCTGGTTGCTCAACAACTAGAATTGTCCTGTACTTTTTTGCCTATAATGCCCAGCATGATTTAAAAGCTTTTTTTTTTTTTTTTTTAATAGTGCCTTGATGATTTATAGACAATGAGATTTTATCAGTAGAGAACCACATTAAGAAAATGCTTGTTAATTATCTGCTGGTTAATATGATAATTTAGAAAGAAAAAAAAAAAAAAGAACAACACCTATTAAGAGCTTCTAATTAGGTGAAATGCTTCTCATTTTTAACACACAAAGTGTCCAAGTTAATGAGGTTCACCTTCGATTTGTAGCTTGCTCAGAGATTAAAAGCTCCCTCCGTTTATAGCTCTTCACATCACTCCATTCGTAAAAGCAGACACAAGCCAAGCTTGAATACCTGACTGCTGCACTATCTCTTCAAAGGTGAGACGACAAAAACCCATCTCCCTTCATGAAAGCCTTTCCAACCCAATGCACCTCTCCCTGCATCCCCCGCTGTTTCTATTTTTGCAGAGCTGGCGTGACTGCGGTGGAAGTTAGACGGAACCAGAAGCAAACCAGATGCCCACAGCGTTAGGGACAATTTGAGGACTGCTCTGCCAGCTCTGTGTCACCAAGACCAACCTCTGATCTCACTGACATCAGTGCAAACCCGACTAAGTCCACTGAAACACGTGGAGTTCATCACTTCCAGAAAATTCAGACTTTGGCTACATGGGAAGAACACATTCCTTTCTTTCTCTGTTTAAGATAGATAGTTTTTGAGGGTAAATCTGGTATATGGGACAGCTTGGGACACTTTGTTTTAGGGACTGTGATGGGATGGAGATTATTTAGAAGGAGGGATTTTGTTTAGAAGAAAGGAAGGGTAATGACTTTTTACATGATAGGACAAGGCGGGGATGGCTTTAAACTAGAAGAGGGGAAATTTAGGTTAGGTGTTAGGAAGAACATCTCAGAGGGTGGTGAGAACTGGAGCAGGCTGCCCAGAGAAGTGGGTGTCCCATCCCAGGAGGAGTTCAAGTCCAGGTTGGATGTGGCTTCGGACAGGCAGATCTGATGGGGGGCAACCAGCCTATGGCAGGGGGGGTAGAATTAGATGATCTTAAAAGTCTCTTTCAATCCAAGCCATTCCATATTTCTATGATATCATGATTCTATGATTTTGCTTTCTGGAAAACTGTCCCCTTCATGAGGTTCCCTCTATAAGCATAATTGCAAATACTACACCTTGCAGAACATGTTCAGATGCAGCTTCATCCTTTTCTCCCCTTTCTGGGCATTTTCTCCTGGCCTTAGCCTTGTGGTTGTGCTGATACTTTTTTTCCTGCAGGACAGCAACTTTTTCACAAAGCATGTTTAGAACCTGACCTACAGGTAGGGTAGGAGCAGCTCGTCAGAAATCATTTTGCAATTCAGAAGTACATTTTAGCCATTTTGTCCAGCTGGAAAATGCTCTTAAGCCCCAGGGAATGCTTTTAAATTCCACCTTTGTTTCCTCCTTGAGCATTTTGGGGCGGAGAGCAAAATTCCCGTGGGGGTAAAAAAAGAAGTCACGTGAATGCTAAAAGTGCTGCCTTGGACATGGTTGTGAACAAACATTGCAGCAGCTTAGGGAAAATACTCACCATCAGAGTCCTCTACCCCACATTAAGACTTCTTATTTCTGTGCTTTTTTTTCCACCTACCAATCTCTACCACCCACAAGGAATATTCAGGCCAACTTTGTATAAACCAAGTGATAAAAAGAAATTCCTTCATCTTCCCCTTTTACATCCTTCCTTTTCATCCTTCAGCTATTCAACCCATGCCTCTATCTGAACAGATCAGCCAGTTTAATTTCATAGCGGCCCGTGGATTAAAGATGGTATCAAGCCTCAGAAATGACGGCGATAATCAGATTTGCGAGGGCCCTCGTTTATCTCACTTGGCAAGTTGCAGCTCAGATAAGCTCCACGCTGATGTGAAGAGCTCTTTTTATTTTGGTTTGTGTTGTGTTGGCTTTTTTTTTCTATCCGTCTTACAAACTCATCCTGAAATCTGAGACGCAAGTTGGGTCCTCTCTGTCTTACAACACGTCACTGGTAATAACGGCTCGGCAGCCCAAATGAAGAACTTCTTGACAGCTCTGTAAAAAATACTGTCTTCAAATTATGCCTTTGGGGACCTGTCTCCCACCATGCTGCTGTCAAGAGGCTGGTGAAGGTGTAGCTGCCTGGAAATGAGTCAACAATCCAAGCGGGCCACTGGAAGGAGTAAAACCCAGCGCGTGCTGTATGTGATTACTGCCAAGCTGATGAAAAGGGAAAGAAAGAAGAACTTCCTTTTGTCGTCGTAGTTAACAAATCTGTCTCTGAGCACAGACAGCAGCTGCAGCATGCAGGAAGAGGGCACTTTACGCATTGCCCTTTTTTTGGACAGATCACTTTAAACACTTTAGTCACGCTGCTTTAATCATCTTCTGCAAAGGCTGAGTAATCACAGTCATCTCACGCAACTCTTGTAAGCGAGACCCTCCAGGCTGCACGGTCATGTAAATAAATAATTACATCCAAAATTCTACATTAAAAGGACTTTAAGGGTACAGAAATGAGCTCTCCAAAGTTGGGAAAGGGCAGGATGTTGGTTGCCGGTGCCCACGTGGGTACACGCATTATGATAAAGGCTCTAATTGCACAATGGTAGAGGACAAGAGGCTATCATGTAGGCTGCATCTCTTGAGATGCTCCCTTGGCCTGCTGGATCCCCTCTCTAATATATCTGGCTGGTTATACTCTTGTTATTTATCACTCTGGCATTACATTATCTTGGATGCACTAATGAATGTAATTCAATATTTGTGTTTTAGACAGAAAATGTGCAAACTTTTTTAGAGAGAAGAGGAAATGTTGTTTGTATGTGTCCCCTTTCTAAAGAAGAGTAGGTTTGGTAACAGCTTATAAAGCTCAACCATTTTTAAAAATTAGAGCAATAGGTGGAGACACGCATAGCTCACAGGTGAGGCGTGGACAAGGCAAAATATTGCTCTTGTTGCAACAGCACATGCTTACAGTCACGCATCTCCTGAGGAGAAACAGAAGAGCCTGTGGGGTCCCATGGCTTGTGAGACTTTGCACAGGAAACATAGAATCGTAGAATCATTTGAGTTGAAAGGAAGTTGAAAGGTCATATAGTCCAACTCTCCTGCAAAGAACAGGGACATATACAGCTAGATCAAGTTTTTCAGAGCCCCATCCAGCCTGACCTCAAATGTCTCCAGGAATGGAGCATCCACCAATACCTGGATTACTTCTCTGCTAAAGCTACCTTGAGCAACTTCATTAAAATTCAGAGCTGGATCTAACTTTGTAGTTCACTTCAAGTCAGAACTGGACCAGGATATATCTGTATATAGAGGTCACTACCAAGCTCTGTTATGCTGCAATTGTGTACTTTTTTTTTTTTTTTTTTTTTTTTTT
>PPHD01026921.1:0-11317 GCA_002909625.1 Bambusicola thoracicus
CTACTCCTCAAATATCTTGAGCTCTTGGCCATCTTTACAACCCTTCTTTGGAGGCTCTCTAATACTTTAATGTCCTCCTTATATTGTGGCTGCACACACTACTTGAGGTGAGGTCATACCAGTGCAAAATAGAGATAACTCCCTTTACTGCTTATTTAAAACCTATGCTGCATTTAGACTTAATACCAACAAGCCTAAACTTTCCTATCAAAACGCAATAATTTAATGGAAGAAAAGCAGGCAGTTGTAGCCTGAAGCATTTCAAACCAAGAAGCTACATTTCTGATTTTGCTTGTAGTAGACATAAGGAAACTGATAAGTTTTAACATATCTTTAGATTATTCTCAGATCACTGAAAGCAAACTTTGAACTATGAGCATAAAACAATGACATTTTTTATTGCTTGTAAAATTTCCAAAAGGACTATAGTTAATATGTAGTATATATATATTACATATTATATAGTATATAGACTTCTCTGAGTCAGGAAGAAGCTGCTTATTTATTATATAGTACACTCCCACTCCTCAAAAGCCATCATTAAGTCTTTTCAAATGACATCTGACTTACAACATCAAATACTGTAGCTTGCTTTCACGTGAGCTATGGATGTACAGAGGCAGCAAATTCTGTTGCATTATTAACTTCAAAAACTCCCAGTAGGGAAAATAATTTCATTCACTTTGTATGGTAAAGCACAAAGTACTCTGGGTCCAGCTCTTGCAATGGTACAGAGCCACAGAAATGGCACCTAAATGGAACTAACTGGAGTGTTTGCATATTGGAGAGGCTTAACAGAACTGCAGTAGTTGAATGTAAGACTATTACTGTAAGGACTGACAAACAGATGGTGCTGCTCTTTCTGAGCACCAATGAGCTAAACAAAGAATATGTCCATTTTTTTCACTTGTTTTGTTTAAGTTGAACTATTTGCCCTCCAGTGAGTTTGAGAGTTACGACAGCGATCTGTGCTCATATTATAGTTTACAGTCTAAGCTTATGTTACAAACAGAAAATCAGATTAGAATTTGAAAGTCACAGAAATATCCAGATCATCTTTAGATAAGCAGATTTCAGTCATATATTCAGACATTCCTCACAAGCATCTGCAGTCAGCTCAGCAATGCAATTCAAGTAGTGATTTTTGCTTTACTTGTACTAGGTAACAGCAACTGGAGAAGACTTGCTACGGAGAAGACTTTAGCTACCAAGTTGAGACAACAAAGGCTTAAAATAGTTCAATTTAACTTGAGTGCAAGTTCACTGTTGATTTTTTTTTTCTCATTACATGGCATGTTTAATGGCTGAAGGCCAGTTCTTCTGAAACTCATTTTACATTTCACTGGATAGAACGGACGTCCTTTCTATTTTATGTAGCCACACTGCAATGATGTGGTTATTTTCCAGTCATCTTGTGAACTGTGATATGGAAATCTTATGCTTTGCAGCATGCTCTCTCACTGACCTAAATGAAAAGTAGAAATATTAAAAGTCTTTCCCTATCATCAGATAGAAATGAAATTTTCTAAAAGAAAACTTCAAAATTACCTTCTGTATTTCCAAGCATACTCACAGGCTACAACAGTATATCCTGAACATGACATGGTAGACAGTATTTACCCCTAAACTCCACAGATTTCTGCCTGGGCCACCTTAGCTCCGCAGCAGCAGGTGAGAACAGATTTTTTTTTTTTTTTTAATAGAAGTGAGTTTATTTAATGCTGTGGTAATTGTGCTCAATATATACAGAAACTAGTTGAGAGAGAGACAGGTAGGTAGGAAAGAAGCTACCTCCAAAAAATCACTTGCCCAGTCAGAAGAGCTTTCCAGAGTCCTGCAACACCCACAAAAATCCTGGTGAAAATAAATGTGTTGAGACCATGAACTTTCAGGAGGGCATTTGCAGAGGTGAAATTCAGCAAGCAGCTGTGCAACCAGCTTTTGGAAGAGGAGGGGACACAGGCTGCTGATAAATGTGTCAGTAGCTTTGTCAGCCGAAGAGTGACTCTTCTCAATGGCAGATTTAACAGGTAAACAATCCTATCCCCAGTGCTTATGGATCAGGAGAGCAATCCCACGAACTCTGCTTCTTTTTCCTTCAAGGAAGTTTCTCATAGAGACACTGAATGACAATTTATGTCTAAGTTCTCACCTGCTTATCAACATTTAAGTTCTTTTAGTCTTCTTTGGTCACTTCATTTCATTGAGGAAACCTATCAGTTTCACTAAGAACCACTGATATTTTGGAATTGTGATAATTTTGATATTGTCTATATGGCTCTGTCTCAATTCAAATCCTGTTGTTAATATACCACAAATCAAGTTTTCAGCTGTATGTGGTTGTGAATATTTCCTCCTGGAATCACATTAAAGATACTGTTGCCCTTACCTCTCTGCAGTTTTTTACTTCTTTGGTCAGAACAGCAAGAATGAACAAGAAGCAGAAAGTGCAACTCTTGCCATGTCAGATGATCAGCCACATTCAGAACTCACACAGATCGGCATCACTTTCCACATTTTGGTTACATAATGCTTGTAGTGGAAAAAGCAACTGTAGTAAAGCAGGAGCAGTACTACCACAGAATTACAGAATTGTAGGGGTTGGAAGGGACCTCTAGAGATCATCAAGTCCAACCTCCCTGCAAAGCTGGCTCCCTACAGCAGGGAGGGATCCAGGTAGATCTTGAACATCTCCACAGAAGGAGACTCTGCAACCCCTCTGGGCAGTCCATTCCAGTGCTCCATCACTCCCACTGTGAAGAAGTTCTTTTGCATCTTGGTGCAGAACTTCATATACTCCAGTTTATGGCCATTGTCCTCTCCCCACAGACAGCTGAAAAGAGGTTGTCCATGTCCCTTTGTCTCCCACACTTAAGATATTTATAAACATTAATCAGATCCCCTCTCAGTCTTCTTCTCTCAAAGCTGAACAGACTCAGATCACCCAGCAACTGATCAGGTCCACCCTCATAGGGGAGATCCTCCAGGCCCTTTATCATCTTTGTGGCTCTCCACAGGACTCTCTCCAGGAGATCCATGTCTTTTTTGTACTGGGGAGCCCAGAATTGGATACAGTATTCCAGGTGAGACCTGATCAGGGTAGAGTAGAGGGGGAGGATCATCTCCCTTGACCTGCTGGCCACACTCCTTTTAATGCACCCCAGGATGCCATTGGCTTTGGGCACACTGCTGGCTTGTGGCCAACCTGTTTTCCACCAGGACTCCCAAGTCCTTCCCTGCAGAGCTCCTCTTCAGCAAGTCATCTCCCAACCTGTACTGACACATGAGGTTAAAATTATGCTGTTCTCTTCATGTGAGAAACATCTCTATCAAAAAGCAGATACTGCTGAAAACTCAAAATTCTGAAAGTCGGAAATGAAAGCAATTTTGTTTTAAAATAAACACAAATGGACAGTGAGACCAATCTGAAAGACTTACTGAAAGCAACTCAGGAAAATGTCAGTTTTGCATAACTTCAAACAGTTAATCCTACAGGCATATTCTTTATGAACCTTCCACTGTCTGAACACATAATTGCTTTATCTCCTAATTTTTGGAAAGGGTTCAAACTTCACAAGACTAAAAACGGCTTTTTATCCGAGAAACATTTGTGTTTTGAAGAGAAAGTCAGACAAACAGATATTCTGAAACAGATGGGTCATTCAAGTAAAAAAATGTGATCCAAAAACACTTCACCTCTAGGAGCTACTGAAATGGTTTAGGGAATGTTTTTTCCCCCCTACCATTGTGCAAAAATGCAGCCGTGAATTCTTTAACTCAAAGGCATATTTAGTACAGGGAGAATAAGACACCTGTCTCTCATAGGTAGGCTGCTAAGAATAAATCGAAATTAAATTTTCACACACTAAACACTATTTTAAAGCATGCTTTAAGATTTACTTTTTACTGAAGTTGCAAAATGTACTTCACATAGTCAGACTAGTAAGACTTGCAGTGCAGCAAAGCAGAATTCACTTTTTTAGATTAATACCCAGTTGGCTGACCACATTTTTGTAATTGTGGGGAGAATCACTGCAATAACAGAAGATACTAATAATCCCAGGGAATAACATTATCTGTAAAAGAAATAGACATCATAACATTCATTTTAGAAAAAGAGGCTTGTTTTCATCTAGAGATATATAGGATAAGCCAGTCTGCAGTAGATGTTTGAGCCTAAGCTCTTATCTAGACTTTTGTATTTTTTTAAGGAAATTCACTTCTTGTTCTTTCTTTTCACTCCCTTTAAGCTCATCATCTTTGTACCCAACATGTTCTTATCTTAGTCTTTTCTGTTCTGTACCCATGGCATTCTCATCTCCAGACTCAATTATTCTGTTGGCTCTTTCCTTTCTTCCCTCCCATCCCAGCTGTGTTGTGTTTACCCGTGATTCCTAAAGTTGGTTCTGGTGTCAGTCTCCCTAACCAGGCAGTCCAGGTCCTCCCTCCTGCAGCCTCCAGGTTAGATCTGCACCAAAAATTGTTCACTCCTATGTCAGCCTGCTTTCTCATCAGCTTCTAGGTTCACTTTTAAAACCCTCCATATCCATGACCAGTCACAGACCCTGTTTTGGAGGGAGAGACCCAGCATCTATGGTTTCAGCATGAAAGGTGAAACATAAGCAGAGCTAAACACAATTGAAAATGGGCTTTTGGAAGGGGCAAGGGTGACATCTTGAGTAACTGCCCTGTGTCTGAAAGAAGAAACTGACAGGTCTGTGCAGTGGCTGGACTACATGTTGATAACACATAGTTCAGAGAGAGCATAGCTCTGAAAGGGCTATTGCAAGTTCATGCTATAAAACAGAGTACACAGAGAGAATAGTACAAAAAGTTTGAGAAAGTCTATCTTGTATACAGAGGAAATTTTAGGACTGTGTGTATTTACCAAAAATAATTTGGTAGGAATTGAGAATTCAGACTGGATGGCTGTAGCTGTAACATCCTACTGTGACAAGCCTTTCCCAGACTCTTCTTAAACCATGAGATGTCTTTAAGGGCAGAATTTTACTTTGAGATACTCCATGCAAATTCCTGTTCATGATTCTGTACCTAATAATCTTCTGTGAGCTGCTGATCTCAGGAAAACTGTGGATACAAGATGTAGTGGAAAAAGCCCAGTGTCACTTGAGAAGAAAATTCTGTCTTCAGTCTAACCATAAAGCTAAACTGCTTATGTTAATATCTCAGTTCAGCAAAGCATGTACTTTGTGGGGCTGCTATGTGATTATGTGTACCAGTGAAAATCAAATAACTGCTTTCCTGAGGTGAATGCTCATCACTGGGAGCTTTTGCTCACAGGACCCTCACTAACTACAATTGGGCCTCTCACATACGGTTTGAATGGCAGAAGTTGAATGTCACTTAGAAGTATGAAAGCACCTTTTGAAAGCTTGGCCAAGTAATGCTTTTGATAGTTGACATAATTCTGGTTTAAAATTAGATCTTACCCATTTCTCCCCAGAAGAAAGGATTGATTCCACCTGTTGTACAGTTGTACACCAACATGTTTTTTGGTCTGGAAAAGAGAAAGAAGTATTATTTTCACATGTGAGGAAAAGCACCCAAAATATTTATTACTGGAGCACAAACACTAACAGCCCAAGAAGCAATGATATTAGCTCACTAAAAAATCAGAGGAGGTCATTTTTCATAACTATGAAAATTATAAATTTTCATATAAATTATGAAGTTTTAAAAAGATTCACTCTGATACTGGAGAGCAAATGAAGCTGTTAAAGACAGATGTGTCTTAAGATGAATTAGCCATATATCACTTAGCAAAAAAAATAATAAGGAAAACATGCATACTAACAATTGTAAGATTTTTTTTAAGTTTCTTTTAGCATACTGTAAATAACTGTCCCAAGCCAACATCAGTGACATACTGTATATTTTCCAACAATTTACATATGATCTGTACTACTTCTAAACTTCATTTGTCAAGGTGATGATTAAAAGTCAATCAATTTCAACAACATTCCCATCTTAATAACAAATAATGCTTTCTTGCTATTTGTGTGTGGAACTAAGCACAGATCATGGAGTTTGTGTCTTGCTTTGATACAGGACAAGAATTAGTCAAACAGATTTTTTTATCTAAATCTGCCTTGCCAATGGTGCAAAAAACACTATGAATACAGTGTTTTTTTTACTTTACATTAGCAGCTGCAGCCAATATGCTAAAAGAGGTGAGATGTGGCCTTGAAGAGGACTCAGCGGCTCATTCTTTCTAGGTTGTCTGTGATGCTCAGAGCCTTGATGTGGTGACTATGAGAAAAGTAACTTTTCAAAACTTCCATGTATAGAGATACCAAGAAACAGAACCCCTCATACAAGGAAAGGAAATCTCACACCGTAACACTTGACAACTGCATTTGGCTACTGTGTACACTTAAATATATTTTTTAATTAATGTTTTGAAATTAGTCATTTAATTGTTTATTATTACTGAAGGCTAGTAGACTTATAGGGATGGTTAAGACTAACAGACATGTTGAGCTCTGAAATAATGGTCCATAACTTCGAATTACTAAGTAGAAATGCAACGATGTTTTACACATAAGAATAAACAGCAGTGGGTCGTGTGAATTTCTGGATTGCAGAACTCGGTATTCACAACTTGTAAATGACTAAATCCATAATATGTGACCATATAAAAAATTCAGCTAGTGCTGAGCCACACAACAGTCTGATACAAACTGTGCTGATGCAAAAGCACAGATTTTCACTTACACCAGTGGGTACAGGCTCATTAAAGGTGAATAAAGAAGATTTTTGCATCTTTCCAGCATCCAATGAAGAGGATCTATATTTTGATGTTTTTCTATTCTCCACAATCCAGCTGAGTGAGTGGTCTTGGTCAAGTGTAGAGTTTTGTAGAGTTTCTACACTAGGTAGTGCAGATTGCAATTCTCTGCTAAGATTCAGAATCTAATTTCTGCTAGTAATGAATGTCATCTGCCCTGAAGGATACTGGCTTTCTAATTAGATAATCTAAGGAAAGAAAAGTACATCCATACACACTATAATTCATGACAGCATCTACATATGAAACTCAGTGAAATCAAATTTAGAGAAGGCTCAGGATATTTTATTTTGTCTTACAACTTACTAACTTTGGGGTCTTGCCCATCAAGAAAGAGCTTTAAATCAAGTTCTGCAACTGCTCACTTAGCCTAATAAATACTTGTCCAGGATCAACATTAAAAACATGCATCTTTTGCCAATAAACTGTTACAAATAATGGCATTTCCCTGACCATAGACCCAGGATGTCTACCTATGGTGCTGATATGCTTTTCAACAGCACATGCTTTTCGTCTCCAGCTTTTTGGACAGGATGTAACCCTCAATCTGGAGGTTTTAATGGGCATGTGTGTAGGAAGCCTATATATTTTCTTACCCTGACTGTGCTGCTTTGTTTTTTTGCTGGTGAAAGAGGAAGAAACTAGTGAACTGCTGTCTAAGATCCTTTTTGGATCCCTGTGTTGAAATCATGCAATTTTTTCCCATCCTTAGTTCAGTAAGTAAAGTATTTCTGCCTTTTATTTGCCCAGTATTGATATGTCAGAGGTGCATAAGCCTCCAGAATAATTCAAATACTTTACTCCATAGCACTTTGTACGTAATGATTAAAAGTTCAACATGGAGTTTCAAAGGAGATCTTAAAACCTTAATGTAATTTACACACACTCTTCTCAGTGAAGCAAAGAATTGGGGATTTTATATCATCTTCCCTATCGTATGAGCCTATAATATATTTGAGCAGTATTTTTCAAGGAAAATATACAGACCATTTTTACAAAGAAAACTCTAGAAGCCAATTGAAAAGCAACTCAATATAGCTGCATGAGAAAGGAGGCAAAAAAAAAAAAAAAAAAAAAAAGCTACTGAGATATTGCAGTAAACATCCTAAACTTCATAAAAGTAACTTCCAAGAGAGACCTGTCAAGTGAGCTTACATTTTACTAGGAAACAGGTACGGCCTGTAGATTTAGAGGTTTCCTTACTCTAAAATCTGCCTTAAGTGCTTCCGCTAACCTTTGCCAGCTGTGGGCAAGGAAATGTGAATCAGATAATGAATCAACATGGCTCTTGCACAGGCTTTTGGTTAGCTTCTCTTCAGGTTCTCTTTAAAGTCCAGAGCCAAGCAATATATGCTCCAGCTTGGCAGAAACAGGAGTGCCTTCCCACCTGTGCACAGCAGTGTACCACCCAGCTGCAAGGGTGAGGTTGATGACAACGTCAACTGGAATCATATCAGCCACCGCTTCGTTGTTAGCAATGACGGTCCTTAGAATCCCCTTTCCCGCCTGTGAGACAAAGCAAAGCAGTCACTGACAGTAAGCTACTGCAACATTTCACTGGCTTAGAGCATGGGCAGACTTTAACTTTAGCATTTTTCAAGCCTGGCACCTGCTACAGAAGCTGGCTGGTTTATGTAAAAACAAACATGGATTTCACATGGATCTCACTGTTCAGTATTTTCAGAGGAAGCCTCAAGCACGATGACGTGTGCTGCACATATGAGAAAAGCAATGGCTTCTGGTTAACTCAGTGTAAAAGGAATGTCTTAAGAAACAAATACATTTGAATGTACTGAAATAAAATTCTCATTGAAGCTCCATTTTCTTAAATGAACCAGGCAGACAGAGGTCTGAATGTCTCTTAAAGATAGTAGTTGCTTTGGAAATAATGCCGATTAGCTTTTTGAAAAGTTTACTGCTTTCCTTTGGATGTATTCATACTTTACTCTTTTACAAAGCTCCATCTGTTACAAACACATAAGTAAGATGTGGCCCATGCTCTGAAGGTTTAAATTGCTTCCCAGTTTAAAATGAAATTCAGAAAATTAATAAGGAAAATACAAAAGAGAAAAGGCAAGAACAGTAAGATCCATGCTTTCATTAGAAGTGCATTTGTCAGGGGCTAGCTCCCCAAAATGCGTATGTTTAAACTGAATGTTTATAAAGGGTTTTCCCTAATCACCAATTAGTTTTTGGAGGTTCCACAGGAGAGACACGGCTGGGAGAGACTCAAAGGAACAGATGGAAATGTGACAACCTTAATCAAACAGGACAATTTAGAAATAAAGAAAATCTGTGACAAAATGATGGAACATGGAACAAAGCAATTTAAAAAAAGAAATCTCAACAGCAAAGTAAAGTTTGCATTTATCTACTACATGGGAAATAAAATATGATTGAGTTTGATGTAGAAACTGAAAACCTGCTGAAATAAGCTATGAAGATAAGAGCACTAGTGAAGAAAAGAGGCAAAAAAAAAAAAACTCAAATAATCTAGTTCAGTGTTAATTTGAGGGGGATACACAGGTAAAAGGACAAATGATATGCTCTACAGTTCCAAGAATAGTAATAAAAATCAGGGCAGAGGAAATGTTATAGCAAATGTTTCTTTTTTTTTTTCCCCAACCTAACTCTTGCAAGTTAGGTTTCATCATGGAACCTGAAAATTTCCTCTTTAATCATGAAATAGTTCTCCAGCTGTGAAAGATCAAGTTCTACTACTAAAACTAAATAGGAAGTGCCTGGTTGTGCAAAAACAGTGGCCTGAAATCTAATTGAGAAGAAAGGTGTGATGAAAAAACATTTAAGACCTGATACTAACTCATAAATCATATGTCACTGTTGACTGGACTGTAAAAGGGTCCATCACATCCCATCTGGGAGGTGTTTATGGGGGTTATTTTGTTCTCTTTCTCTTCCTTTATATAATCAGATGGCTTTGTTATATTTCACAGCTTGCAGTAAAATAGTGCTTGTGACACTGATTTACTCTTCATGAGTTAAGGCTCCTAAGCTGTTGCATTTATTGTTAGTGCAGCTGGCAGAGATACACACAACCATGCAAGCTTCCCCACAACTCCAAACAACCTCCTCAAACCCATGGTGAGCAGTTAATTTCTGCTGTATTAATCTGAACCACAGTTACGTTTTGACATTAAAACCTTAACTTTCAACGTCATTATGATTGTACTTTTTTTTGTTGTTGTTGTTGTTCCTACTGCTGTCTTTTCAAGGGAAAATGCAAGCAATTAAAAAGACCCAAAGCAGCCAGTCAAACCCTGCTGTGAATTTTAATTTGATGTGAATATATGTCCACTAGAGAACACTGTGTGATCAATTGTCCCATTTTAATAGACAAACTAAAGACCTTTTTGAGGTCATGATTCAAAACCAATAAGCTCGATGGATGTGCTGCAAATATCTGTATTCAGAGCAGCATATAATGATTACATACACATGAATGAATTGGACATTTAGTATATTGTGTATGTAGTCCAGAGTTTAATGTTGTAAATTACTTTCAACATTGGAAAGCTTGGAATTTCTTTATCAGATCAGCTTGATTTCTATTAGTGCTTGCTGACTTCTTTTCCTCTTTGAGAGGTGAGATAGAAGCTACTTCTGCTGAAGTCTCAGAAACCATTTGCCAACTTGAGCCTGACCTTTCTTGACAGTGTCCCAGCTGAAGTGTTTTGGGTGTCAATCATAATACAGAACATGAATCAAGACACAGTTCTGCCCTACAGCCCCATTTCCTTGAAGGGAAGAAGGTCTTTACATGTAATGTGGAACAGTGAGACAGAGTGCCTCAATTACAAAGAGGACAGTGGATGTAATTCACTTCATTTTGTTTTTCAGTCAACTAACAAAGCTTCTCTCCATAGTAGCTGAACCTAATACAGATGAAAGAAACATAACAGACTATGAAGGACAAGTTGAAGTCCCATATTTCTGGAATATTTTAAAAAAGTATTTTTTTTATTTGTAGAATGATCGGATTCAAATAGTGTAGTGATGACTGAAGAAAATCTTCCCATGGTTTGGAGTCCAGATTCTATCCAGGTAAACCCAAAGATCATCTGAATGAAATCTAAACCCGGCGGTTGATCTCCATAGAGGATGAACTTAGGTTAGTAGTTAAAAATGAGTATTTTAGAATGGAGATCTTTAAGAAAAAACAACAAAAACTCAGAAATACCAGAACACATCCCTCAACTTCTTTCATCCTTAATTATGGCCAATACATTTACTTAACTAATAAATCCACTTTGAAATACAGAGACCTGTTTTTAATAAAATATTTCTCGGATATTGAAACTAATTACTGTGGTTTAACCCAGCAGGTGGCTCAGCACCACACACAGTCATTCGCTGACTCCACTCCTCCCAGTGGGATGGGGGAGAGAATTGAAAAAAAAAAGTAGAACTTGTGGGTTGAGATAAAACTATTTACAGAGATACAGAAAAGGAAAATAGTTATGTCTACGTATATATATATATATATACAAA
>PPHD01026922.1:0-11317 GCA_002909625.1 Bambusicola thoracicus
TTTTTTTTTTTTTTTTTTTTTTTCCTAAATAGAGTAGATGTGACTAAGGCTCTTTAAGAATAAAAGAAGGTTAGGTGTGATTGAAAAATACTAATGATTAGCAGGTGTGCCAGTTCAGCTTCTCTTGAAAGCTGAAAAGGGGCTGGGTGTTTGGGTGGTTTTTTTTTTTTTTTTTTTTTTTTTAATGTTAAGGAATTACAGGAGTTTTAAAGAGTATGTTTCCAGCAAAGGTTAAGCTTTGAGAGTTGAAAGGGAGGTTTGGGAAAAGTAATGAGAAATGATTACTAATGGGCTATCTAGAGACCTCAAGTTTGTCTGTAAATAACCAGTATACACCTGGGAGGTGTATGGTTAGAGAAGAAATAACCTAAAACTCTAGGGGCTCATTCTGTCCTGTGCTAACTTGGTTTAGCGGGGTTGTAATGCTCTCTGAGCAAAATTAGTAGTGTGGCGAATCAGATAGTAGATTTAAATTATAAGTCTTTTGAAAGGTATATGTAGATTTTGTAAAATTCCATCTCTGGAATTTAGCATGATGGACTATCAGGCTGGGCTTGTGCAGAGCAAGGGTGTATAAGTGTGAAGAATTGCTGATTCTATGTCTCACATCATAAATAACATCTAAAAGCCAGGAGTGTTGTGGGTTCTGACGTAAGTCTGGTTTGTGTGCCTAGAATGTTTGCTGTGATCTCTGAGAAAGTTAGATACCTTGGGTTACAGTCCAGGTTATAGATGGCAGTCCAGAGCAAGCAACTAGGAAATGCTAAATACTAGGGCAGGCCCAGAATTTGAGGGCCATGTATTTTGATTTCTGCTTCAGAATTCTTATCTGAGAAGAGCTTCCTCTTTTCAGGGATAAAACATAATTCTCGTTTCACCTGATTACCTTTGAATTAGTCTAGTGGTGGTATGAGATTTAATTTTAGATCTGACCTAATCTGAGGTGGTTTGAACTGAAATTTAGTCCCTTGTGAAAATGTGTGACCAGGAGGCTTTGGAGGGGGGATAGGGTATCAAGTTTACTGAAGTTGTTATTCTGTACCGAAAATGGAAGATTTTAAGAGAGAAAGCATGCACTGGAGGGGGCCTATATCACTGATAGTGAGGGAGAGGAGAATTTGTGGCTCTGGTCCCTGTTTCTCATGGGATGATATTATATGCATTATGATTGTTGGGTTTAAAAACATGGTCAATGTTGGCTGTTAGGTGTGAATCTCTTGATAATTACAGCATTGCATTATTGCGAGCTCTGTGAAACTTGAGCTCTTGCATTATTGTGTTATACTGCAAATAGCTGGTTACAATGGTCATATACACACAGATTTTAGACTTCAATTTATTATACCGATATCTTGCAAGAAATGCTTGTGTAGAGGATGATTGAAATGTAAGCACTGATGTGAACAAAGTATGAGGCTACAGTCTGCATCGGGAGACAGCAATGTGGGAAGACACAGCATGTTCATCTGACTGTTCGTGAGACATTTTGTAGGAAAGAAGACAATTTACTGGGCTAGAGGTGAATGAGATAGTGACTTTCTCTAGCCTCACATTTAGAGACCTGATCAAATCATGTAAAATACAGCTACTGAGTTAGATGTCGGAATGGTACTTTATTTTGTAGTGCCTCTTAGTCACATGAGTGTGTAGTGCCCTGATTTATCAGGAACCTGAACATGAATCCCTCAAATAATGAACAGTGACTTTAGCAGCAGTTCGGTCTTCACGACATGTAAGCTTGGAGACTGCCTTCTATTTCTTCTTTCTTGAGTGTGGACTGAATTGTTTTAGAGTCATTTCAGGAGTTGTCAATGCTTGTAGAGTTCACAGAAATGTTGTTCTGTGCTGTTACCAGTGTTTGGTTTTGGTGAGTAGACAGAGGTGTTTTAGACCTATGCTTTTATATTACTTCTTACTCTATTATGTATTTTTTGCCACCTCTGATAATATTTATTGCTAATGTCCTTTGATGTTGTGCCCTCCAGTGCAAGCATCAGCCTTTCGTTTACCCTTAGAACAGAACAAAAGCTTTAAGTCAAAGAAGCACAGTAATGTTATTAGACGTTTCAAGAGGTCCAGGTGGGAACGTGTGAGATTTTCTTGCTCTCCTAATACCAATGATTCAAAATACTGTGTGTACCTATGCTACTACTTTCACTAACAACCAAAAGTCAAATCTGAAAGGAAATTCTATAAAGGAAAACTGAAAACAATTGCCTGCTGAGAAACTCTGTTAGACTCAGCAATAGTCACAATCCCAGCTGAATCAAGAAGAGAAGCTAGGCTTAATGGGACTTGAAAACAGTCATGTTGTTCTTGTTTAACTGCCTCCTTCAGCGTCTTTTTCTTCCTCCCAGATTTGACTGCTGTTGTTTAGATGTCAGGCTTTGCACATGGATCTGTGTCTGAATATGTCTAATGTAAAGATGGCATACTCTGGGCTGCATTCTTTTTCTGATCCAATAAATAAATAGTATAATCACTCAGCACCCATATTATGTGATACAACTGGCTTGAGCTGTGGAGTCTCCTTCTCCAGAGATATTCAAGACCCGCCTGGACGCCTACCTGTGTGACCTGGTATAGGGAACCTGCTTTGGCAGGGGGGTTGGACTCGATGATCTCTAGAGGTCCCTTCCAACCCCTATGATTCCGTGATTCTGTGAATGTACCTTCCTTTTCCTGCATGGGGAAAGCCATTTTTCCTCTGCTTTCCTTCACCTCACAGTATGTTGCCTGCATTCGTATGTGTGGAATGTGTGTAAGGAGGGATATCTTCCTCTCTGGAGGCTGCTCCTCTATTTGTTCAAGAGGGGGAGGCATAAACTGAGCCATTAGTGGAAGAAATACAGCCTAAACCCACAGCAGCAATGGTTTTTTAATGAGTCTATTTGTACCAGGCCAGCGGGTAGCTCTGACATGGAGTCAAGCCTGAGTCTGGAGTTGGCAGTTGGCCATCATTATGCTGAGAAGGAGCTAAATTATGTATCTTTTTAGATGATTTCTTAATAAATATACTAACATTCACCAGCAAATGTCCCTAGACGGATGCTGCTGTCATCTAAGGGCCTCGCAATCCTAAGCTATGTTCAATATGTTGCAATTCCCTCGTAATAGCTTTCTGGAGTTTGCTGAGCTTCATTTCTTGCTGGTGCTTTATAATTTGTTACAGTAGAGAGAGATGAATGGGAAGAAGCTCTCTTTGGGTGCAAGCTGTGGGGGAAGACAGTAAGTGCCTGTGAAGCTGAGGTGTGTGGCACTGCCTTCCTGAAAGGCCTGGGTTCAGTCATCGAAGCATTAACCTGGTGTTTGGCATCAGAGGATGCCCAGCTCATCCCGGACTTGGAGCAGACCCTGACCCACATCCACAGCTGCTCTGTGGAAACTGCAGCTGCTTGGGTTGAGCACTGTGGTGACTTTTGCTAACAGAGTAGACTCACATGCTGACAGATCTCAGGCCATGGGGTTGCTCACAGTTACTTTTAAAACTCCTTCCTTCTTTTACCAAAGGTACCTCCTGAAGAACAGCTTACTCCTCCTCTGTAAACTTGCTAACCTTGCTTTGTGAGCGTGGACATTCTGCCTAGGAAACAAATGTTTTTTCCAGCCCTAACCCCTGCATGATTTGCTGCAGTGTTTTATTAGGACACAAGACAACTGTAGTAAGAAAAGCCTTCTCTGACTGGAACAAACACTGTCAAAGGTTTTTACAGGTTAAAAAACAATACGTCAGAGTTCAAGCTCTCAAGTTAGCAGTTTTCAAAGTTGCTACTGGCTGGGCTCTCATTGCAGAAACTACTGTATGCATGCTTGACTGGGCAACATTCAGGTATAGATCTGGATCCTGATAGGGCGTGGACATAAGTCCTGGCTTGAACTTTCAACCTTTTAAAACTTTTTTAAAAAAATTTGTCTATTTTTTTCTTTAAACAAATGATCTTTCTGGAATGGAGTATTAAGGGAATTCTCTCTACAGATGGAAAGATGGCATTTTAAAATTTGCCTCAAAATTCAGAAGTGATCCCAACGTAATGGAAATCATTCCAGACAAGCCATCTTTCATTCCCTTTTTCTTTGCCCTCTCTTTTTCCATTCACCTCCCCTCCACTTTTCTTAATCCCTCTGTGTAATTGTTAAAAAGGATGCTGTCATCCTTTGAAGTAGGAATAATTTGTAGTCAGCAGCATGATACCGCTCATCAAATCACTAGACTTTTTACATAAAGCTCTGCTTAGGCTGGCACAAGTAAACTAGAGACAAATTGGCCTTTTTCAGTAGTATACACGAGATGTACAGGCTTTGTGTCTCAGATTCCTGTTTCATTTTCTTACCGATGCTTGGTGTTTATGTTTACTTTTCTTTAAAATATATATATATATATTCAGTGATAACAATTTAAAACATAATGACACAGAAAGCAAGGGAGAGAATGAACTGTTTCCAATTTTTGTTAAACATTAGCACTCGTGCAATTGTAAGAAGGCCTGATTAGACTGCCAATTATAGGAGCTCCACAATACTTGAGAACCATGCAATATTTAAAGGTTATTTCCGTCAAAAGATTCCACTTTTCAGTTGCCAGAATTAACCACTTGGCTCCAGAAGTTCCTATGCTGAATGTTAGCCTAGTGCAGATACACTTTTTGAATACATTTTCCTAAATTACTCAATATTTTTGACAGTAAGAACATGAACAGAATATTTGGCTAGTTGCTTTAAATACCATCCTTCTTTGGAGGAAGATAGTCTTTACACATCTAAAGATTCTGACTAGAAATTTGCAGCTGACTTCCATGTCCACGGTAAGAATATCCCTGTGTGCCAATAATGAGGGCCTTAACATCTATGATTTTAAGTTTGAAGTGTTGCAGACAACTTATGGTCTACGTATAGATGCTTGTTTAAGCCTCACGGTCACTAAGTGAGTGAGGAATGAATCGCTTTAATTTGCCTATGCAATTCAGTAGCCTTGATTAGGTGCATTTTACCTAAATAAAAACTTGGTTTTGTTGTTCTTTTTTTCATACTTTTGTTTCAGACTCATTCACAACACAACTTTATATAACAGTGTTTTTTGTAAAACCTCAAAGATACTTGGAGGTATCTGACAAATGAGATATGGGACAGTAGAGGAAAAAAAAAATCAACAAAATTTTTTTTTTTTTGTTATAGAAGCAGAACTCTACCCAAGAAAATGGTCCTATCATTCTAGGTGATGCAAAGGAAATTACTTGCATCTAATAAATGAAAATATTGATTTTGATAAATGAATAGGAGATAAATTTGTTTGCTTGTTTTTAGTTTCAGAATGCCTTTGGAGACTCAGTAATTTTACTGAAGGGCTAGTGAATGATTATATGTAAGGAAAAGATATGGAAACTGTACTGGGAGAAAATTCACTCATAAATATTGAATAAGCTTGGAATACTGACTACTGACTAAACACTTCAGCATGCACTGGAACCAGCATGCATTAGATTCTTGGATAGCACTTTACTGTCCGTTCCCACCTTGTAGTTAGTAACTAAAGCAGACACAGAAATATCCTAGCTGCAGGATTTTGCAATATACTGTATCTGTCTCTATTCCTTGTACTTCCTTTTTAAATGTTTATGCTATTCATTCATTCTCAAACAATCATAGTTAACTAAGTTCTTTATTCTGGGAACCCAAATAAATGATTTGCTTGAAATTTTGTTGGGAAGTTTTCTCATTTCTTAGCAATTATTAAAGGACTCCTAATTAAATTATTCATTTTTTTTTTAATGCTTCCATCATTTGGATTCACTGGAGGCTGAAGTTAAACTCAAATAATTTAAAAGCTGAACAAAACATCTATCTGAAGAAACTTTAGGAGAAAGTTACTGAGTCTGTGGGCTCAGCAAAGACTGGTGGAGTTTCAGTGGGAATTTAACATTATCTTTTCATGAGATTTGGTTGTTCACAAAAGGAAGCAGTAAAGATGCTAAATGTTCACAGGCTCCAGCTGGCACTACACCAAATGAGAAAGCTCCACTGAGACCAGCATCCATAAGGGAACTAGTGCTCTCTACCCACACCGATGATGTTGCTTGTAGATTGTCGTAGCTCTCTTTATGGAGGCTTGGTGGCAAAGTAACATGCCTTCCCCCTACATTTTTCATGATTTCTTAGCACCTTCTAGTTGACCATCTCAAGTGTACTACTAGTTGTGTGAACCACTAGGACTGTGAAGACGGTATTATAGGAAAGATATGTCCTTTTCAGTGTTTCTTTTCTGTCATAATGAATATGAAGGTCTTTCAGGTTTGTTTAATTTATCAAGAAACCAGAAAAATAAATATGCTCTTGAAACCATACTACTGTCTCAGTGACGACTCCTAAGAGACTTGCTGTCTGTGTATATGTAGCTCTTTCTGACAGTATTTACGTAATTTAGCCAAAGAACTTGAATGATAATTCAACTTGCTTTCTGCGGGAGTCATTTTGAGTTATTAAAATACTTAAATGCTACAGATTGCTTTTTTTCCCATGTCTTGTCTGACTTTCATCTGACTGTATGCTTTGTAGATTGCAGCAAGGATCCTGACAAAATGGTGGAACTGAAAGGCAGTAAAATACTGATATAAAGCCTTTAGTTTTGGACCACTAACTTTTTGTTGTTGTTGATTAAAATTTATTAAAAGCATTAAAGAAAATTTCATTCAGTAAAAACACAAGACATCACTACAAAGCCAGATCTGTGCATGTAAATAGCAGTTAAGTTTCTAATTCCTAATTTGAGCCAGAATTTCTTGGTTTTGAGCATCTGTGAACAACTCGTCTCAACTTCAGAATAGTTGAACTTTGTGATAACTATTTTACAGTGGGAAAGTAAAAAGAGAAGGGCTTTTCTTTAAAGATGGATTTCTTTATGACCACCTAGCAGTGGCAAGTATTATCACGTCAGGATCACATATCCTCGCTGACAGTCTCCTTCAAAATCCCTGATATTATGCCACCCACTTTGCCAAACCATCAGTCTCAGACAGGAAAAGAACAAAACAAAAACATTCACTGGCAACAGTTTTTAAATTCAGTCTCCTGGGGTAACACCATTTCTAGGACTAACTCTTAAGCCATAACCTTTATCTAGCAGTCCAGGAGAAAGATGATGTTACTCTTTCAAAAGATTGTTAAGTATCTTCTGAATTGAAGAGTATGTTGAAATGTCAGGCTTTTAAAAAGGAAAGAAGAACTGAGAGTAAACAAGGTAATTCTTTCATGTTGTAACTTTGGTTCTTAAAGGCCAAGGACTGTGTAGTTCATTTAAATTAGATTTATTTAACCATCATATTAGTTGTCCATAAAGATTTTAAATCCCATGCTGCTATCTGAGGAAATTTTTTTCCAGGAGTGGTAAATATGCTAATTTGAATGCATAAGTAAAGCAATCAGAAAAGAGTGGAATCAGAAAACTGGAAAGGATAGGATCGAGGTTGTGCTGCTGGGTGCTGAATATGCATCCAGAGGAACAGATTGAATTAACAATCAGAGATATTCTTACCCTCCAATTGTAGACAGATAACATGTGATTTATGATACCTCCCTGCTGCTACAAGGAAGGTACGTGTAATATCTAATCTGAGAGAGCTGCTTTTCTCCACGTAGGAGATGAATCTCAATCAGTGGTGCACCAAGAAGTCTTGAGTGGTTTAAATCTGGAAATGAAGCAACAAACCAGAGATTTCTTCAAAGTAAAATTCCGAATAATCAATTCAGCTTAGTATAAAATCCTCCTCTGCTTTGCTGAGCAAGTATACACATAGGTGTATTAAATCTTGTATTACCATTTGTGTCTTTTTGCTTACAGGGGAATTTCTGAAGTGTTAGATTATTTTTGATTGTAATTTTTGGACATGATAGCCTCTGTATTGCAATGATCACAACACAGTTAAAGCATTGTTCCTTTTCACCTGCATTACTTAAGTCAAAGGGACATTTCAGTTTCTAAAGATAGAATCCCTCTGATAGAATGATCATCTGCAGCTGTGCTATGCATTTAATAAATGACTAGATCTTTCTAATGCCAGCACAACAAATGGGTGAGGGTTATTTGTATTTATAGCACCTATAAAGCAGTTTATAGTCCTGCTGCCTGTTATTTTGTGCTTCTGAGCAGAAAAAGTGGACTCCAATACCTTAAAATGCAGCTCAGGTGCTTTAAAGGTTCAAAGGCTTTGCGAGTCAAACAGTGAATGTGAATGGTGGTAATAACTGCACTTTTTTGTTACCTTATACCTCAAGCTTTGCTTTTGGGCTGATGATTTTCTTGGACAGTGCAGATGTTAACTGTGACTTAACTGGTAGGTCTGGAAATCAAGAAACGGAGGTGCAGAGGTGACAGGCTGTATCTCCTAAAAGACTGTGGTGCCTGAAGCAGAACTAAGCTGAATTGAGGTCCCTAAATCTATCTGAAGGTGCTACTCAAATATTTCTTTCTATTGTAATCTGTGTAAATCTTTAGGTATTAGATGAATGTTACTCAAAGCTAATCTTGGACGTCAGTAGATAGTTACACGAGAATATTGATTTCTGTTGTTAAAGATAGCTGCCAGTTTACGTTAGTTGCCACTGAGTAATTTGACAGTACCTGTCCTCCGTTCCCAGGTACATAAACCAAACCCATAACTTCTAATTGCTATCACACAAGCCTCTGTTCTAATTGTGATGGATTTCTCTAAACATCAGGCTATTCTTTTACTCTCTCGTGCTAATCACATAAGCATGTACATGTTGGTGTCCAGAACATCAATATCTATCTGTGTATGTATTTGAAATAAACCTTTTCTACTCCTAGGGCTAGCAAGCTTGGAAGCTGCTGAATAGCCCATTTTCCATGTTTTGTAACGGGTACATGGTGCTTATGCTTAGGCTTAGGTATAAAGCTGAAATACTGGCAGCATGCTTTGCCTAAACCAATCACCATCATGCACCTTAGTCTGTGAAAGAAAGGAAGACTCAATTGTTTTTTGAGCTTCATGCTATTATCTTTCTACTACGTTTAATAGGAGAAAATTGACAGACACATTATTTCACTGCATAGTGACCAAAAATGAATATTAAACTTTGCTTCTGGAGAGAAAACTTTCAAGGTTCCCTTGAGAGGAGCTGATCATGCTTTTTTTTTTTCCATCTTTGAAGGACACTTTGAAAATCAGCATTTAAGAGTTGGTGTTACCCCATAGGGTCTTGTTTACTGCCACCCTTGATCATAAGCCATTTCAGAGTGGGAAACTCCACTGAAAGCAAAGTTGCAGCTGAAGACTCTGAGATCCTCTTCCACACAACTTTTTTCTTTACCTGAGTTGCCTCTGTAATGCAGCTGAAACACTGTAAGCTTTTCCTCTCCACAGGTCCTCAAATTGTAGGACCGTTAAGAGGACATATCTTCCTACTTGATGCCTCACTGAGGACCATTATGCCTTCCCATTAATGTTATACGTTGTCATGCAAGGTCATAGGAACCATTGAGGGAGGTGTATACATGTGTCTCTGCCTTACTGGTCAGTGTTGTTAAAGTCAGAAACTTGTGCTTTGTGGAACTCAGGCTTTGCAGTCTCTTGAGGGAAAAGATTCTCCCTGCTGAGAAAGGGTAGGATCATTGTTGGTATTTGATCCTGCCTCAATCATAGGAGAAGAGGCTAACCCGTGCCTCACCACAACCTGCTCTCAGGTAATGCAAGCAAACAAAAATCTTAAACCTTAAGATTAGTAGGTTTGTCTTTTGGCATAATGTCTTATGTCTGTAGTTAGCTGTGGGTGTTTCCATGTGGGAAGCTCTTCTACATACTGTCAGAGGAAGTACTGTGAACTTTGAAATGCAATTGGGTATTTTACCAAAACTTTTTCTTTTGTTGTAAGTAGGCAATAAAGCAGATTCTGTTTCTGCTGCCTGTGCATAGTACAGCTAACTTTTCAATTTACATAAATAAATAACCTGCCAAAACTAACTACTTCTCTTCAGATTCTAAATATATTATTTCTCCTTTTCTCCCCTACATCTGCCTTGGTTTAATTAACTTTGCATCAGTTGTCATCTTAGGAACTGGTTTGGTCTAAAAAGGAATGATCATGTGTGTCTTACTGTTTTAATTTAGCTAATTAAGGTCATTGCTTGTGTGCAAGTATGTAGAAGCAGAAGTGCAGAGGGGTGCATATGTACTACTATTCTTGATTTGATGGATGAACTGTAGTCCAGCATTAGCTAGTAAAAAGAAATATTCCAGTTGAAAAGCTCAGTTCGGTTTTTGAAACTAGCAGACTGATTTTCAAAAATGCTGATGAGAATTAGCCTCCTAAATGCCATTTCAGTTTATGGGACTTATCCTCTGTAATCTCTGGTGTATAATCAGCACATAAAAGATTCCATTCAGGGAGGGGTTACCTGGCAGCGTTGGTTAAAAATGCAAAATTTAAGTCACCAGAAGTATCAGTGACCTTTTACCTAACTTTGAGTATATCTAACGCTTTATGGATTTCTTGAAAGTATTTCATCTTTAATAGAATTTCTCATATTGAGAAGCTTCCCAGTTATGACAAGACTTTATATCTGCTCTTTTTTTTGGTTATTCAGATAGGAGTTGTTCTCCTGCTTAGCTCAAATATGGGACTCTGCACAGAACAGTTGAGGAGAAGGTTCATCCAGCGGTTCTGTGGCAAAGGTACTCAGCCAGCAGAGGGAGGTTTGTTTTTGTCTCTCCTCCACCTGATGAGACTTGAACTCATCTATCCTATCCCTAGGACACACATTTAATGCTCTAGTTCTGAGGAATGTTCGTGCTTCCCATTCTCATGCATTTCAAGCTATTTCTCTGAAACAATTAACTGAGCAGAGATGAACCTGAGTTCACTATAAATGCATTACTTTTAAGTAAATAGAATGGTAGCAGGTCCACAGTCACTGTGATTGCATAGGAAGGATTAAGTTTGCAGTACTGTATGTAGAACAAGCAGATGCCAGTACCATTTAACCTGCTTTTCACATGGAGAGGAGGGGATCAAACTTGTTTGACCTAGTCAAATACTGGTGACAGAAGTTTTCTACAAACGTGTTCTAAAATTAGGTGATAAAAATTACTCTATTCTGAGCCATTGTTCCAGTAGACATTCAGGATCTTCTTTCAGATGAGATCCTTTTCAGATCCTTCTTCATTCTCTGCACACCCTTACCCAGTTCATTTCTCTCGCATCTTACTACTTATTATTACTGAGACGAACGTTTCCTGTTTTAGGCTGCTTGGATTTTGTCTTTAGACAGTTCACTGAGGTGTATTTGATTTGTTACTGATGGATTTCT
>PPHD01026923.1:0-11316 GCA_002909625.1 Bambusicola thoracicus
CTTCGTGAATAGCATATCTCTTTAAATTTTTAGCAGACGTTTCATTGAGCAAATTCTGCCTTTTGGCCAAAGTAGACACACTTAATGACTGCCACATAGTAAGTCCTCCTCAGTCTTTGGGCGAAGGAACTGGAAATGAGATTTCAAGAGCTGACCAGACCAAGGTAGGAAGCTGAGTTCCGATGCATACTTAACAGGCATGTATCGTTACTGCCAGTATTTCTGCTGTGTCAGTTGGACTTGGAAGACACACTTGAAACTAATACAGTCTGTATTCCAATATTTGCTTTGATCTATTCTCATGTTCTTCTCTGTGGGGATCTCTGAAATGCCTCTCGAGTCTCACTTCCGAGTCAGCATATAAGCAATTAAACAATTGCGGAACTGTCTGGCAACAGTTACTTGAAAATAATTATTAGCTTTCTTGACTGGAGGTATTGAGTCAAATTAATACCTCAAAGAATTTTTGGATGCATCTTGCATGCTCCTTTAAGTACTGTGTTCTTTGGTTAACGAATGGCCTTGTAGATCCTGCCTGTGAAGCCAAGAGTCCTGCAAGCTGAATCCCAGTTTATTTGTTTCAGCAGAAGGAAGGATAGGAAGTGGAAATTAATTCTGGGCCAACTTGTATTTGGACTGGATTTTCAGCTACTTTAAAAGTGAAGCCAAATACAATGCAGAAGGGCAGTCTTTGACCCAACGAAAATACAGCCATTCGTCCATCCACGCCTACGCATGGCTGAAGTTAGATAGTCCCCTCCAGTCTCACCAATGTTCTAATTAAAAAAAAATACAAAGGGCTTACATTCAATTTAGGCTTGTAGAATTTTAGGCCAAAAGGAACTAGATCATATAGTGTAACCTGTAAGTCATAGGCTGTTAAATTTTACTCAGTTGCCCTGTTGAGCTCAATAATTTTTATTTGACCAAAACAGTTTGTGCATTGGCTTCCAGTAAGGCAGGCAATCTCTGTTTGAATGACAGAGAGGCAGAAGACTATTATTCTTGTTTATGTGACTAAATGCATATGTTGATATGTATACGTTCTGGTTTAGTATCTGAGAACTACGTCTTAGTTGGGGGATACAATCCTGCAAGTAAATAGGTGTAACCATTACGCAGATGACAAGACTCACAACATGACTGTTATCTTGCCATGGAGAAGAGTAGGCAAAAGATGAAGGGAAGGAATACACACAAACACAAGGCTAGTTCAGCTCTCCCTCTCACACACACACTCTTTACAAGGTTTCCACTTAAGAAATAAACTGAACAAGACCTGTTTTTTTTTTTAAATGAATCCCCTAATTTGCAAAAATACCTCAGATATGTAATGTTTTCCAAACCACAGTTTAAAGGCTTACATAATTAACACAGCGATATAAATCGCTGCTATTCTAGCTGGAAAAAAAAAAAGATGTGGCTAGTGTTAAAATGAGATTCAAAACCAAAGCAAAGTGAATGAATGAATTACTCAGCCACATTGTTTACATTGATTTGAATGTTTTTGTTATATTAATTTGAGCACAGGTCAATTAGTAAATTAACTAAAAATAAATTATAACTGCTGATATCTAAATTCAAAATACAACCAACATCATTTTGGCAAACAAATTGACTGCTCTTAAAAAAAAGCTTAGAAAATAAAGGCTTCACTTTTAACAGAAGTGGGATGGCTTATATTTTGTACCTTATACTTTAAATCTTTTTAGAAATCAAAGCATAATTTGCTGTTTCACTGATACCCCACCTAGGCTTTAGTAAACACTACAGAGCATGCAGAGTGCTATGAATCAGTGCAGCTAAATAGCCACTGGAGAGCAGTCTAAAAGCTGCATTTAAGCATACTGATCATAGTTTAGCTTTATACTAACGTATTTTTAACTCATGATGTATTTCAATTGCTTGTATTTATGCATTTTCTGCTGATCTGGCCAGCTATTGTTTTCTAGTTTCCTTCCTTACGTGTTGAGTAGACTAAAATAGTCCCCAGAACTTCTGGAGGAAATTTTTTAGAGCTCCATCCAGTAAAAGCTTGATACAAAGCCATTTAGCTTAATGAAAGTCTTTCCACTGACTAAAGTAGTTTGCTTCCAACCTCATGGTTCACAGGCACACTGTTTAAATGACTACAATGAAGCTTTTGTTGGTGAAATTACATATCTATGTTATTTCTTTTTATTCAGTGTGCCAAGCAGTGTTTTGGTTACCATAATTTTTGTTGATTATCCCTCTGAACTTGAGAGACAGTCTGCTTCAAAGCTCCATGACAGCTCAGGATAGGTTAAAGATGGACTACAGTGTTTGCTATGGGGCTCTGGTGCCCAGTCCAGGGCTACAATCCTTTCTTAAGCCAGGGCAGGTGCTACAACCTGGGACAAGCTTGATCATGTCAGTTGTTTTGAAGGCTGAGACACCTAGAGAATCAATCTAAAGGAAGATACCAACCATCCTCTCCTATCATGAAAAAGGCAATATAGATATCCTAGTTATTAATAGCTAGAAATGTAATTTGATTTTAAAAGGAGGTTTTGCTTATCCTGGGCGAAGTTTGCACCTACCAGAAATTTGCCGGAATAAAAAAAACTGGTTAAAAAGTGTGTGCAAAGTCCTGCTTGGAAAAATGGGGACCTGCAAATATATCTACATGTCCCTTTTTGTAGAGATCCTATTCTGTTCACTGTACACTTCTGGCCATCCCACCTGACTCAGTGGGAAGTTTCATTGGATGTCAAGATTGGACCTTTATGTAAAGAATAATGCAGGCTAACAGTGAAAGTCCAACAGCTTAGGAATACAATAACAATTTGGTGAAAAGTTCCAGGAGTCTCTTATGGGCTTTGTCAGACCTCTGTGGTTTCTGTTTAAAACTACAGCAGATTTTTTCCAGTGAAGCATAGCAGCTGAATACGCTAGCCCCGTGTGCAGAGTGGGAGGTTTCTCACATTTCCACCTTGCAGTCAAAAAGTTTTCTGGCAGCGAGAAGTGCTAATTTAACAAATTTCTTTCCAGTGCCCTTTTGCCAGCAGGCAACCAGAAACATCCCCAGGTATTCAAAGCAGAGGTGATGTTGGGAATGGAAAAAGGCAAACTTTATCCCAAGTAGCTTCAGGCCACTCTGGAAACTTTGTCCTGGGAGTCCCTGCTGGATTCTGCACAAAGTCAGTGCATGACTTGATAGAAGTATGTGTTTAAATGTCCATTCAGTTGCCATTACAGAGGAAAAAAGAATCGGTACCATTTTGGGTGAGACTCCTGAATGTGTGACACAGAAAGCCCACCTTGGTTAATCCGTTTTCTCATGTATATGTTTCCTTTTTGTTCTTTTTGACCTCCCAGTAGCCAACAGAGTGCTCATCCAAGAGTGGTGACAGGAGCTTTCTGCGAGTCTAATTAAATGTCTTTCCCTGATTGGATCAGTGCTTTTAATATCTTAATTTGAAAGGCAGGGTGTGATTGCAAAAGCATACCCTTCTACTCAAGTCATAGGGATTTTTGTACAGACTGACCACTGTTGCTTGCTTGCCCAGAAAAGACAGCCCTTCAGAGACTTTCTTGAAGGAAAGGAAAACAGGGTGGGCTATGAACAGAGTGGGATTCAAAGAGATTAACAATCAGAATTAAGCAGATTCCTCCGCTAACCATCTGGCTTAGCCACCCCAATGGACAAGTTGATCCAGAAAGCAGAGACACTACCTCATACTCTATAACCTATGAGTCAGTGAAAGCATTTGACAAAGATGATCAAGTAATTATAATCTCCAGAACTGTCAGACTTGCTGGTAGGGTCAGTGGTGTGACAGTCTTAGCTGATGCTGTCACTTCCTCACATACATGGGCCAACTATGTCACCAAGACTATAGTCAAACACTTCAGTGTGATGGCTCAAGTGTTGCCAAACATCTTTCCTTGTAGCTAACTATGAAAAAATGTTGGTTTCAGTAGTCATGTAGAGACTATAATTAAAATACTGAACTTTTTGGATCAGATTCTCTGGTGGTCCCTCACTAGTGGACAGCCTAATGTGGGCAATGGACTGCAATGAAGGGTGGTAAAATTTCTGTTGTGTTCACAGTGCTTATGGGAGTAGCACTGGAGTCAAAGAAACAAAGAAAATGTGTAAGAAAATTTGGTCTCTAGAGCCTACAGATGCCAGAAATGAGAGTATTGGGAATCTTGCTCCTCATCTGCATTCCAAAACAAAAATCACACCCTCATTTCTTATGGCCATAGCCTTGAGATTATGAGCTAGTTAAAACCAGTAGCTGAAGTTGGCAATATATATTTGGGATTTTTTTTCCTAAGACTGTGGCTTATCAGTGATATTTCTTACATCAGCACACGGCTGTTCTTTAAAATACATTATGGGCCTGCTATTTGGGGAACTGCTCAGGAGTTTGCTCTTCTGGTCGTGTGGCAAATGAATAACAGATGCTTTTATCTGGGTTGTAAGGACTCCATACTGCCCTCCACAGGGGGTAGGCTATCTTGGATTTGGTGCCACTGCGGAACCTTGGATTACTGCTGCAGAAAATAACGAGTGAGAAAAAGCGGTATGATGCAGGGGCCTGGTTGTCTTTGCTTAGGAGCTCTGTTCAAGCTAAGGCATTCACCTTTGCCACCCTCCTTGAGCTACACTACAGATGTGCCTGTGCCTGGCTGTGTGTCTCACTGACACCAACTCTGAACTGTGAACCTGAAATCTCAGCTTGATCTCAGTGCTGCCTCCTCACTACGGGCTTCTCTGGTGATCTGGATGTGGTCACCTGGTTGCCATAACAAGACCTGCTCTGTTCTTCATTATTAGGTGCTGTAGTATCACAGGCCCTGTCAATGAGGCCACCACCTTGCCAGCCTGGCTGTCACCCTCTGCTCTCTGCCTCACCCTAGCTTCTTCCTGAAACTGAGATCGTTGTGTTTGGCCAGCTGTCAAATTTATTGATCAAACAAAAGCTATGGAGTCTCAAGCAATACGGAAGTGGCAAAATGGGTGAGGCAAGACCAATCACTGGGACTCTGCTCCCTGTTTTCTGATTACAGCTCTGCTACCTACACATGATGCCTTTTCCCCCAGATAAAAAGAATCCTCTAAGAACAGAATAAATCTCTGGATGCAATAGGAATATGTAGTGCTGTTTATGAGGGTTTTCCTGGCACTTGAAATATTGTGGTCAAGATCTCACTCCTTTCAAGATATTGTAGATCTGGAAGCAATCCTGAAGCATCAAGTATGATGTCACTTGTCCAGGGTAAGCTCAGCTGTAGCAGGTAGTTCCTGCTGCAGAAGACTGTCCTGGTCCTTCATTCCTGGACAGTATCATCCTTTCTTATGCTAAAAGATCCCACTTTTTCCTACCTTTCCTTCCATGTCATGTTTTGTGGATTTCTGTTAATTTTTATGGCTCTCTGTCACCCTCTCAATAACCAGCACCAAACACAATGCCCGTGTTGAGGTGATAACACCAAATAAAGAGTTGGGAATGCCCAATGTGTTCACAGATTGTATACATGTATCTATGTTGTGCTTACCCATTTTAACAACAATGTGCTGTTGATGATTACATTACAAGCTTTAAACTCCTTTCGATAAAAATGATCCCTATCTTCTTTTTTTTGAACTCGGTAAGTTCCCCACAGTTGCAGGACTTTGCATCTGTCCCTGTGTTCATTTCATTTTATTCCTTTCTTTCCAGACCATTTATTTATTTTATCAGGATCATCTCTGGCAGTCTTTGATTTCCAATCTAAATTATTTGCACTTTCCCTCAGCTTCATGGAGATCTCAGTTCCGTTCTCTAAATTGTTTAGAAAACATCATCTTGTATAGGTCAGACATTCTACGGGCTCTGGGTTCTTGACAATATTTGACAGTGAACTAATGTTATCTGCTGTATCAGTATGATTTTCCAGTTGATTTTGCACACATTTGATATTAGATTCTTTCAAACCTGCTTTCCTTGCTTTGTTCTTTCAAAGAGCCATTGTCAACAGCGTTGAGAACATATGGATTATAGGTGTGGTACTCAAAAGCAAACAAGGGTTTATATCTATTGTGAGAACATAACATGCAACAATTACTGGTTTTCCTTCAATCCGCAGGTCCACTCAATAGCTAAATAAGGAAATTAATTTGGATCTTGACAAATCCATAGATTTATTCAAAAATCAAGGCGTGCTTTTTTTCCTTCCTTCGTAATCTTTGCAAATTGTCACCAAAAGTCACTTCTGGCCATTTTTCCGTAACTCCAAACAACTGAGTTAAACTGGCTAATCAGTAATTCTTGGGCCTCCTTTTCAAGGTATGTCATATTTGCTGTTATCTGCTTTTGCGTACCTCACCCAAAAGTCATATATTCTGTAAGACCACCATCAATGGTTAAAAGAGTAGATCACTCAGTTCTTGAAGTATTCCAGGACGAAAGTCAGTTCTTTGGACTCAACAAATTTGAAAATGCGAAGCCAAGCAAAGTGCTCTCTAACCTATCTCTTCGCTGTCTGAGGGACAGATTATTTCCTTTGCTATTGATTTTAATTGCAAAAGCCACTTTTTAGGGAATATTGATTAAAAAAAAAAAAAAGAAAAGAAAAGCATTATGCATATGCAATGTCATCTGCTAGTAGGCTTTCCTTTCTGTTTACAAGTTCACTAACCCTGCTTTTCCTATTCATTTTCCTATATCATTATTAGAATGATTTCAGTAGCCAAGGTTTCTAGGAATAGAAAAATAGAAAATGTCATTTTCTGCCTTGGTCTTCCTGATGGTGTATCTGTGTACTGTTGAAAATCTGTCTTTAGTACTCCGTTATACTTCCTACTTCCTGTATCATTTCCTCTAACGTATGGGATCAAAATGAGCTAACCAATCTGATTGCTTACTCCCTGTCTATCTTCTGCAACTGGAAGATGCACTTGCATCTTTAATACCATTTCTTTAAAGTTATGTGATTTCTTTCAGTTTCCCCTTTTACGTCGGATCAGTCTTCCAGGAAATCTTACCTAATGACCCTCTGGATAACTTAAATCTCCCCTCCTGAAATCCTCTTGCTTTTACTGCAGCATTGCCTCTTTCCATATGAAGGAAATGTGAATTCTGTCATTTCCCCATCATAGACACCTGAGATACTCTTTGACCGGCCCCACTCTGTGCCTCTGTTTGTTGGTTTGAATCCAGCAGTCCTCTGTGGCAAACCAAAAGAAAGGCTGCAGGGGTCTGTCTCTGTCAGCACCTAGCAAACAGTTAATGCATTGTAATAGGGATAATAAAGGAATAATTTTATGTATCGTTCTTCTGGTATTAGTCACAACTAGTCACAGAATGCTTTATCCCAGGCACACGAGCCTGTGAGAGTGCTTTTACTCACTTGAAATACGCACGTTAAAAATAACAGCATTAATTCTTACCTTACCACTTCACCACAAATAAATGTAAAGGAATATATAAAGAGTGTGAATAGCGTATATCTAGCCAAATACATGTGTTGTTACAAAAAACTTAGTTTCAGCAATGTTAAGAGTCCCCTCTGGTCCATATCTTGGGTTTCTCTTATGCTCTGCTACTGATTTGTTCTGTGACTGCAGAGACAACTTGTAAAAGCAACCACTGACATTTTGACCGATTTTCTAAGAGAATAATCCAGACTAGGGGACAGTGAAGTGATTTTTTAATTTCCCTACTAGATTTTTTACAACATACTTCTTACTCTGCTCCTGTTATGGCACTGAGTTCAGTGACAAGGCACACTCACTTACTGCCTCATTGCAGTTAATTCTTTGAATAGTTAATGGTTGCTTTATGTGAATTTTCTTAACAGACACCACACCACTCTATGGTTGCATTGTTCTTTTCCCGAGGTGGTCTTTTTTATAGCGTGAGAAGTACAACATTGTTGTTTTGTTTCCTGATTAGAAGTCTTTTGGACAAGATTTATGCAGGGATTTGTGTGTTTATTGGCCTATATTTGTGTAAGGCCAGGAGAAGGAAGAGAACCCCTGTGACTGTGTTTCGATGGCTTTCCAGAGAAACAGTTTATGATGTCCTCATTCTGAATAGAACAGCTATTTGAAATAGCCTTAACAGGGATCAACAGCATGCGTAAGCCCTGGTTTGTTCAAATTTACTCCCCTTTAGGCCTTATCTCCAAGCACTGGCTCCAAGGCTCATGACCAAGAAAGATCTCCCAAGTCCTGTGTTTCTGCTCCGCCTGCCACTGCTGTGTCAGAGCACTGAGAACATGGGTCACTACACGTGCCCTCAGATATTCAAGTCAACAGTTCAGAAAATAAATATGGAAACTGACTTTCCTTAGCTTCCCACTCTTCATTTCTTTTTACTTCACGTGAGATCTGCCCCTCTTTCCCCTGTGACTTGCTACTCTCTAACACCTGCACCTCCTTTCATATGCTGGATCTCTCCTGGACTCTCTACCATTTCATCTTTCACACTGCTTTCCAGATCTCCCCAGATCTGTGAAGCACACTATTGTTTTCCACTGTTAAATTAAAATAACAAAGGAGAAAAAGAGAAATAAACCCTAAGTGTATTACTTTCTTCCAGGCCTACTGCAGCTCCCTTAGTTGCCTGCCAGTATGAACTAAAAGCTCCTCAAGAAGAAAAGGTCTCTTGGATGTATTACTCTGTCCACTGCTGGCTCCCTAAACCATCCCCTTATGGGATGTGAACAACACCTCAATGCCGCTATGGACTTCACTGCCATGGACAGGATCCAAAGTATTTGCTAGCAGTAGGCAGGCAACTGAAATTGAAGGTAAGCAAAGAACCAGAGCTCTTGCTTGAGTACAGCTTTGACAGAGTTCACAGGTGTAGAAGTTGCTTAAACTGTCTAAAGTGGGTCATTCTGAAGAGCCTCAAAAAGGAGGCAAGTCACCAGATTTCTCTATTACAGAGTGAAACAGAGAATGAGAACTACACTTGGTTCACCAGAAATTTGTAACTCCTGGTCCAGAGCAGGGTATGCTAATAAAACGTCAACTTTCACTACAGCAAAATATGCCTAAGCAATGCAGAGAAAGCATGTCTATTATGAATGACACTATTAATGAAATAGTACTAGGGATGCTATTGTTCCGCGGTGAGAAAAGATTGTTTTAAATTGGCAATTTCTACTTCTAGAGGTAAAGCAAGATTACTTCATCTCCGTAAGTATTAACAATGGGTTCATACGAGATTCTTAAACCTCAAATAACTACCTTTTCAAAGCGCAGTCAGCAATATGGCCAAAACCCCATACAAACACTGAGGTCCTCGGGACTGCAGTGCAGTGCGGTATTCAAGCAGTTTGTGTATGTTCTCCTTCCTTTTCCCTTTTCCTTAGTGCTTAATATGGTAGTTTTTTGCAATCTAATATACTTCAGCCTTTTCCTCCTATTATTCCTTTCTTCCTTATTCTCAGCAAGATTTATTTTCTCTTTACTTTTCTCTCGGTTTTCTTTTTGCTTGTTTCCATTATTCCCTAGTTTGGCCACTTTGGCATCAATCAGCATTGCTCTCCATCCCTCTTTCCACATGATATATATTTTTATCCACCACCAAAAAGCAAATTTCACTGCATCTATTCTGTACCTCTTTCTCACCAGTTCCTGGGGTGGCGGTGTTCACTTTAACACAATACAGGCTATGGCACATGCTATTCAGTTTTGTTGCTTCAGGTCTTGTCAGTTTACTCACTCGTCTTAAAACTTTTACTGGTTGCAAGCTTCTCCTCTTACAGGGATTCAAGGGGGCTGAGGGTGCATGTGTATGTCTATCTGCTGTCTCCTCTTCAGTGAGGGCTTTGCCAATTTTAGCAGCCAGAGTCGGGTCTACACAGACGCATGAAGAAGTGATTATGGTGTCGGCAGACATAGCTTTAAGTTAGGTAGCACACGTAATGGTACAGGTGCTGGAGGCAGGAAGAAAGCCATAACTGCAGGCTAGCGCCCAGAGTACATATTAACCCCCAGATCCCTGGGGTAGCCCAGTTTTCAGCCTATCCTGAAAAACGCTGCAGTCTGTCATGAACTGCTGTCAACACCAGAGCAACTTAGGTAAAACCTAGTACCTGTGCCACAATCGAGCCTTCAGTCTCGTCTGTAAATGTACCTTGGAAGACTTTGGTGACAGAACAGTCTTTGTGCGTTTAACCTGGAATGTGCTCCAGTGCATGCCAGGGGCAGATTTAGAAGGATTATGGTAGCTGGCTAACAGTATCTCTAACTACCAGTGCCAGACTTATAAATGGAACAGAAATTTAAACAGGTTCAAGACTTTTTTTTTTTTGCTTCAGTCAGCTGGAACCTGAACTAGGCTACATCCTGTCTGGCTTCATCTGCCTGCTTCTAGTATTAGTATTGACTAAAAATACCAGTATAAACCCTGCAAAAGTGATCTCGGCACAGTCTGACTGAGATGCTCTCCTTACAAAAGTAACACAAATTGGCATATTTCATTCTGAATCTCCTCACTCTGTGAGGAGTGCAGATTCTGGGTAGAAAGACAATTGCTCTGAGCAGGGAAAGAGCCCAGGGTACTTGTCACCTAAGAGTACAGCTATGGGTCAAGGTAATCTTTCAACCAGTGTAATTGATTAATCATCTGAGTTAGGAAAGGTGTGAGCAGGCTTCCTCCTTTAGCGGAGTGCTTTGGAGATTAAGTCAAGAAAAATGCCACATTTGAAAAACAGCTCTTGTGGGTTCTTGGACAAACAGGGGTAGACAAAATTCTGTTTGGAGAGTGACCAAAAAAAGCCTCTTAAGTGCACATGAAAGCTGAGCGATGGGAGCTCCTGACCTAGCTTAGCTTCAGGCCCTGCATTGTCAGCACCTCTCATTGATTTGTTGAGCAGCATACAGAAAGAAGACCAGCTTTACTTTGGAGTACATTTAACAGACTGCCAACAAAAGCTAAAAGTGATGAACTTTTCTTGCCATAAAAAGGACATTTTTGAATGTAGCTCATGCACTGCTTTATGAAGCTCTGATGTAGGAGGAGAGGGAATTATCTATTTTAAAAAGTAAAGAAAGTTGCTCCTAATTTTCTCCAATGTCAAATCCTAAAATGCTAAATAAAAACAAGTTTTGTGCCTTACTCCTAGCATAAGGAATTCTATAGCTCTTGGAATTTTGTGTCTTTTTATGTATCCAATGTCATCTTAAAGCTAAGAGGGCATAGGTTGTACTACTTGCATGTTTCTCGTCTTTCAAATCTGTAATTATACACCCATATTCAGCAATCATTACGGGAATGAAATCAGTTTGAAGAAGTAGAAGACAGTGTTGCCAACTTTATAAAACCGTCTGTGTCTGGGAAAACTCTTGTC
>PPHD01026924.1:0-11316 GCA_002909625.1 Bambusicola thoracicus
AAGTAAATTGTAAGTGAGCATCTCATGCATTGCTAACTGAGATGTTCTAATATGACTATGTGAATCTGGCTAAAAATAATAAGATTATGTTCAAGTGACTATTTAGGTCAAACAATACATTTTTTTTTCTATTTCTACCATAAGAATGGAATGGACTAGACAAACCATAAAGAAAAAAAAAAAAAAAAAGCACCATGTTAATCACCAAAGCCTTAGAGTAATGCCCAGGGTTGATTAACTTTCAGTCACTTTCTGAATATTTGATGACCACTAATAAGATTATGCCAGGTTTTTTTCTTCTCATCGTCATTCAAAAGGTCATATTGACTATTCACCCCTCTAACATTATAATTCATGGTGACTTTAAATGAGTTGTGGAATCAGTTTTAGATAAATCTCACCAATGGCATCTGAACCATACATAGCCACTGAATTATCAGAGACTATGTGAGTGGTCATATTAGTGTCACTTTTGGGACCTGGTTCTGATCTTTTGCCTATACAAAGTCACTGCTTATCTATCTCACATATCTGAACACACCATTATTAATAAGAATTGAGTCCTTAGTATTTTCAGTGAGTGCTAATTATTACTGTTTCCTCCCCCTTTACCATATCATTAATACATATTATATACTTCTGACACACTCATATATAGCTTTTTAGATATATGCGACTAAAACTGAGTTTTACTTGCTGAAAACTGTGCAAGCTCCATGGCTCCTGATCATTATGACAAAGGAAACTGCTGAACGTAAGCATTCACAACTCAGTGACTGGCATTTCTGTAAATGTTCCTCTAACTATTTTCAGAACAGTCACTTCATTCAATTGATATTCATGTCCTTTTTGTTCAGTGACCTTTTGGATGCAGAACATACCTTTCTTCTTTGCTTAAAGCAAGTATGCATCACAGTGGAAGATTATTCAAAAAAGTCTGAAACCTTGTTTTCTTTTTTTTTTTTATTTCTTAGTAATATTAAATAGTCAGTACTATTCAATACTATCCAAGTGTGGTCTTGGAAAATGAGATATGACTCCCAAAACTAAACAAATCATTTGCATAACAGTGCTTCCAAATCAGGCTGTATTGCATATGAAGTCCTTACTAGATCAAGCCAAACTCTGTTGTATGTTAACAAACTGCTGGGAAAAAAAAAGCACTTGCAGAAACATTTGAAAGATATGGGAGAGAATCTCAAGTATGGCAGTGGCAGTCACATAAGCAAATATATTCAACTGAACATATATTGCAGAGTTGGCTTTTCCTAAGAAGCTATATCTAAATCATTTCATTGTGGTTACAATTAACATCTTCCATGTTAATACAAACGCCTTCTCAAAAATTATTTATTTTTGATGTGTGTTATCACAATCAAAACCTTTACCTGTGAACTTGACTAAAACAGCTGAACAGCAATGCAACATTCTCAAGAAAAAAATATCTCCCCGGGGGTATCGGAATCGTTAATCCTTATAACATAAATAAAGCTTTCATGGCTGATGATGAACAGCTATATCAAACAAACAGTTGGACCCCTGTATATCAGCTAAGAGGAAATTCATGTCTTCTCCTAATCTTGCCGAGCTATTGCTAGATAAGCACAGTATGTTAGATTTACCTGTTACTACTTCTCTAATTCATGATGTTATCAAAATTGTTTTCTCCTAGGAAAGAACTTGAATGAGACAGTTTTATACCACATTTCTGTAAGCTTTCTGTTGTTTTTTGTTGTTGCTGTTTTTGTCCTGAACATCTGCTTAGAATATTCATTCACTCTCACAAAATATGCAACTTCTTTAATCTTGCTTTGTGTTTGAACACCACTTTTAAGAAATGTCTACTGATAGTCTTATTATCTGATATTAATAATTCTTAATGGACATAATAGAAATGGGAACATTTCCTTTATTACAAATTCATCCTTGAGAAAGCATGACTTGATGGTAGCTGTTTCTATTTGGTATGCTAAGAAAGGAAAACGCCGCCTACTTCATAGCATAGTCAGCATCACCTACCACCTATTTTGATGGCTCCAATGAACAAAAATGTGTTGTTACAATATGCTGCACACAACAAAAAGAAGTTTAACTGCAGTGAGATTTTAATGGATCAGGATATGTTAAATACCAGGGTTTATTAGTGACCGCATGTAGAGGTAACACACAATTGAGGGCAGATTACAGCTGTGCCTACTGGAGAAACTGATTCTTGTTCTTTTCTCAGGTTTTTAAAATTGGGTTTTCCTAGTTCAGGTTTTCCTCTGAAAGATGATCCTCGTCTCTCAGGAAAGTGATTCTGTTCTATTAGTTATAGGAATGTAAAGGAGGGAACAGCAGAGAACTAGTGAAAAGATGTTGCTCTCTCATTAATCTGCCCATCCTTTCTTGGCTAGTGCTGAAACTCCTTCCTGCCTCAGCCTGTCCAATACACAGGGCAGGTTCATTTTTGCCCTAGTTCACTATAAATGTGATCAGTGGAGTTAAGACATTGATGGCAATCAGGTCTCCTGTGTTAAAGCTTCAGTGACTGCACACTGCATATTTTTGAACAATTATAATAAACACAACTTATTTAAACATATATTAACTTATTTAATTAGTTAGTACCTGTCTGAAAGAGTATTATAGACCTATTGGGTAACAGTACTATTTTTTCAAGTATATTAAGCATTTTTAAGCGTGTGTGAATTTGATAGGCATTTTTGTACCACATTAAGAAGGGCTGTACTTAGTAAACCATTAAAAAAATTTAGGAACATTACAGTGTGCAAATCAATGTCAGCCTGCACTTCTGGCTCATTCGTAAAACAGATCTAGAGCTGCACACCATGACTGACAGCTCTCAGTCAACTCAGCAGCTTCCATCAGCCCTCAGGCACAACACACCAAACAAAAGCTGCTCAACTTTCTATCCACTATTACTGCATGTTCATACACACCCAGCATATGAGCAGCCTTACCTGCATAAACATTTGCCAAATTCATCCCCACTGACAGATCTCAAAAATTTTGGGCAGCTTCACAGCTTGAGGAAGAAGTGACCCCTTGTCTGGAAGGACAAATGACTGCTACCCGTGGTAATAGCATAGGCTGTGGTTATACCTCTCTTTGCAGAGGGTCAGTGTGCTTAGAGAAGATAGGGAAACATCACACCTAGCAAGACAGGGAACACCACCTGATGATTCTGTTAGAAGAGTAATAAATACTTCCAACAGAAGATATGGAGGCACTAAAATCTGGAACAGAAAATATGTAAGCACTTCTATATATGAACATATAAAATTACCCCAATTCTCTGTGGTTATTCTTTGGAGGAAAATCTAATCATATTTTCTATTTTATACCAGCAGAAAATCTGCAGTCAATCTGTAGGCAGCATTCTTTTGCTTCACTTCGCAAGACCTAAACTTGGGCTTCCTGTTCTGCAGTACTTATACTCATCATTCATATCTCATCATATACTCATCATGGAGATGTATTCCACAATTATACCATGCATTTGAAAGCGCGTCCACTTGTGTAAGAGTACCACTATACTACAGTTTTACACAGCTGTGCAAAAATCTTGGGTCTGTCAAAAGCATTTACATTATGGATGTTCAGAATTAACATAACATATCCTGTGTGGAAGCTACATTATTATAAAGTATAGTAAAAGATCAATTAGTTAAAAGTACAAAAATGCACTTAATAAAAGCATGGCAGTTTCTTCCTTACCAGCCCCCCTCCTTTTTCTTTCCTCCCTTCTGAGTGTCAATTTAGCTGCCAATTCACACTGGCCTTTCATGACCACAGTGGGATGAAGCAGAGAACAGATTTATGCAAAGGCTTGCAGAAGGATTATGATCAAAATGATGATTACTCCTACTGATATCACTGCTGCCCAATGTTCATTTAGCTCTGAGGTGACCACTCCTGAGACACTGACTTTAGAGCCAAAAGCTATCAGTGTTTTGGAAAACATTTGTTACAGTGGGGGGTGTCTGACACATGAGGATGGAAATTAATGATTTAATATCATTACCAGCTGGGGATTATACATAAGTAGAACTCAGTGACTGGAAATTACTGCAGTGTTAATTTTCATGGATACCACACAGTGTTCTCCACTGTGCAGGAGAATATAATATGCATCCACAATAAAATGCTACTGCAGTATTAGAGCTTCTCAAATAAGGTCAAACCTTCTACCTGACACATTAATTTTTAATTACAAATCCTTATTCTCTGCTAAATATTTTAAAAATACAGAGCCTGTGAAAATTGTCATATTAGTCTGTGTTTTGCTGGCTTCATTATTGTTACTGTTTTAAATCAGAAAGGCAGTACAGCTCTAAAGTAAAAAAAAAATAAAAATGTTACTGCTTTTGGCAGGATAGCATATTTTTGCCTTTGAGACAATCAAAGGTGTTGAAGATTACAAAATTATGTTTTTAGGCTACTTTTTCTTTGCTTTTTTTTCCCCATTCCAATGACAGCTTCATGTTTTGAGCATTCAGTTGAGTATTTTCTTGTCCAGGGGGAGTCTGACCACACAAGGACATGAAAATATTATATATTTATCTTTAAACAACAATACTACATCCATTCCCTCGAATTAGAGATGCAAAATAATGATGTGGTCAGTATGCTGCCAAACAGACAATGATGCATTCAGCTGCATCTGAATGGTGCTAAGGTGCTGTTAGATAAATGGTTACTATCTTAGTTCAAGTGAAGGCTTTCTGTAAAGCAGTTCTTCAACACTGGACCCTGCTGAAAGCTCACCGCATCTAACTAAGGCTGCCTGGAAAGCAACACATGCACAATTCTAACCTTGGGAATTAAAATGAAATGACATATATCACTTGTCAGCTCCACCACATAATGCATCACTAGAATTTTGGCCAATGCCATGAGCAAGGATGAATACTGTGACCTCCACAGAATAATGTTCACAGCCCCACACAGCACCAATGAGAAGCATTTTAAACCAGAATAGCTTTTTGTAATATATAGTGGCAACAGTTTGAGAATACAACCTGAAAATAAAATCTTTCCTTCCTTGGCAGGTGTCACACCCAAGGAGCATGCTTTAATACATCTATGGGTCCAAAGACACTATGGTTTCTATTTATGAAATGGAAGTATTAGTAATAACATACTGTATTTATTTTGCGTAGTGTAACAAAGTCATAGAGATACTAAAATCACTTCCTTCCCTTTATTTACTTATTAAAAATTAGATAAAAATATCCTCTGCCTCCAAAGTGGAGTGTCTTTTTCCTGCAAGGCTGAGAATTGTTCCATACAGTTTGCATCCTCTTCCCATTACTTCACAGTAAAAAAATAATGATCACAGCCTTGTTCTAAGCATGCACTACATTATTAAGGGACTATGAATATCCAAGCATTATTCTAACTTTTAAATGAGGGAATATAAAGTTCTGCAAAATTAATTGGAGAAGATGGAGAACATGGAGAAGTCACTGTGAAACTCAGTGCTGGATACAAAAACAAACAGCTCTGTAATCAAACCATTATAATTGTTTTACTACATGAGGTATTTCATGAGGGTAATGAGATATCCCAAAGCTGCAGCCCTTCTGTTGTAAGGGATTCTTTAAACAGTTTTTATCGGCTAAATACAAGGAATAAAACAAATGTCACAGTAAGAGGAAACAGTGATACAAACATTTGTTTTTAGCAAGACCTCAATTAAAACAGAACCTTTGTTACATTAAAAACCCTTGAAATATTAATTATGTTCCACCAACTTTGATGAAAATATTGTTTAATCATTAACTTGAGAATGGAACCACAATCTACCAGGCCCCACTGAAACCCAGAGTGAAAGCCTTAGACTGGCAGGAAGAAAACAGTTTCTAAACCTCACAACTCCAGGCAGCAGATTTATCACAAAGCTTAAATCTTTTCTGTGACTGAGGAGACTCTGTAATTACTACAAAGTAAACAAAGACAACTTTTAAGCCATAAAAGTTAATGTGGCTGTAAAAGTTAGCATATTTACAAAGGGGAGAAACAGAAAGAGGTATAAAGGAAAGCCAAAGGGAGTATCTAACAAATTACACTTCAAATTTTATCCTGATTGCTATCAGTAACACTAACACTGGGATTATTTAAAACCTTAAATATAGTTGTCATTTCAAATTACTCTGACAATTTCAGATCATATTCAATAAAATATTTTAATATCTAAATATTTCAGCTTAAGCATGCTGTGACAATTACAATGGTAGAACAAACTGTTCTTAGCCTACGGATGCTTTATTTCAATACAATTTTTTTTTACTATAATGCTGTACAACACTTTCTGAAACATACTGCTAATAACATATGCCAGGAAAGGATGGAATAAATATAGAAAATCATTTGTTTCAGACGCATTCAAAGGAAAAGAAAAAGTTGAAAGATGTGCTTATTTAACCCATGAGAAGCATGAGAAAAGCATGAGAAAAATAATTCAACACAGTGAAGCCACTAGAAATGAAAATAAAAGAATAAGGTAGAAGGTAAAACTGCTACACTTATTTTAAGAGTACCTATGAAAGAATCCAGAGTCTGAAAAGTAGTCAAAATAGTTTGGTGCCCACTTTAATACTATTTGATTTTTAATGCTAGCTTAAAGATAACAAGTAGACATTTCCCAGGCAATGAAGTGTTTCTGTTTTTCTCTTATTTTACAGGACAGAGTTATTTGGTAGACATCTCTACGATTAAAGAAACATACCTGGAAGAAAGTTTCAGCTACAGAAATTTCTTAGCACAGAATCACCAGAGTCTACCAAACATGAGACAGTAAAAACTACGATTTCCTTTACTTCAAAATTTGCAAAAGTAACTGGTTTATTTCCATCAGCTCTTTATATCTCCATATAGATATTAAATAACGCCTATATAAATTTCATGCATAATAAATACTTTTGAGATACTGACATACTACTTCCTGATTAGCTGTTAGCTTGGAAGGTTCTTGATGAAAAATAGAAGCCATAGATTCCTTAGTTTTGTAACCTGTAGTTTAGTTTATTTTACTAAGAAGAACTCCAGATTTTTAATTATCCTCTTAAAGGAAAGAGAAGAACGTGTTTTTTTTTTTCCCCCCCGCTAAGTTTTCTTAGAAACCCATAAACAGAAAGGGACCCAAACTCTTCATTCATTCATGATATCTGAGATTTCAGAAACGACAATATCAGAAGCATTATATTACTGTTCGCTACACATACTTTTTTCATCATAGTAGTTGACTTGTCTGGGATTTTGATTAGAAATAAAGAAAATCAATCTTGTCTTAACTATCAGAGAAACTCATGCTGCCCTATGAATGTTACCAGTGACTTAAATCCCTTGGAAGTAGATTGTATTATCCTCTTTCCTAATTACCTTACTTTAATAGAATCTGTAATATCATTTTAATATTTATTTTTAATTAGGACAATTATTGGCAATTGACCTCCACTTAAGATCTTTTAATCTGAATGTGTTGTTTCAGCTGTTGAATTTATTAAGCAAGGACCTGCAAGTCCCTTGCTGTTTCCCTCAGCCCTCCTGATGGCACACTGCATATCCCTCTTCAGGAGGGCACTTGACTAATTCTCCCCACACAGCCACCACAGTAAGCTCCCTGGACAGGGCTTGAGCACTTGTTGAGCACATTCCTTTTCCAATGAAACTCTTCTTCATGGTAAATTAATTCATCATAGCTGAGGCCTGTGTTTTCTGGGGGGGGTGGGGGGGTCCCTCTGAACTGAGTTGGCAGGGTTAGGCCTGGGCCACTGCCTTATAAATCAAGATGAAAGATAACTTAAATCACTGTAAGGGAGAAGGATGAGGAATAGTGGAGATGGTAGTATCTATGGGTTGACATTGAATATAAAATGTGCTTGATACAGACAACCCCAACCCTCATGACATTTGAATTAATTACAGAATTAAAAAAATAAAAAGAAAAGAATTGGACTTATAAACCATTCATTTAGAAGGCTATAAGGTAGCAAGTTAAATCACATTGGTCTTCAACAGGAAAAAACTTAGGAAAGATCAAAGGTTAAAAATCCCTGCTTTTAGATATCCACACTTGATAGACCTAACATTGTGTAATAGACAGGAAGAAAATGTGAACTGTACTGCTTTTTGAATGTCTCATTTTCAATGACACAAATAATCCATACACTGATATTGAGATATTGGGGATGTTAAATTATTCTACAATTGTAAAATGAACTCTTATTGTGTTTTTAAGCATTTTTACCCAAGGCATTTAAAATTTCAGCCTTATCCTTAAGAAAACTTGTAAAGATGCAGTACATTCTATACTGCTGGCCCTCTTCTGAGGCAAATGCTAATGTGAGTCAATAAATTCAACAGGTGTACAGGAAAAAAAAACCTCAATACTTTATTGATTGGCTAAAAGCACAGGACCACAGATGTAAATTAAGGCTTGACCTAAAGCTTATTCGTATTGATAAAGTCATTCTACTGAATGTGTTGGATTTTGATGAAAGTCACATGAGAGAACAGAAGTCAGAACAGTCTGTTTCCCTGTAGATACTTGACATTGTGCCTTATTAGTGTACAAGAACCACACTGACCCTAGGAATTTCTCCCTAAGAGACCAGAAATTTTTCATGTATTTTATCCACAACTTCCCTTTACAAAAGTTTTCTACAGCAGTATCAATCCTGGAGATATTTGTCCCACTGTATTATTAATACACTATTCTCACAGCCCTGCCACTCATCTATGATGGACCTTCTGTGAAACAGGCTTTGCCAATCTCATATTATACTCTTATTACCTAACAAAGAAAAACCTGGCAGAAATGCCAGCTCTTGTACATCAGGGGAAAGCAAATGTCAGATCACGGAAAAGCAGAGAAGTTCAGGAAGTCCATTGTCAATGGGTCCGCATGATTTGGGAAGCGCAAAAGGGCAAAACCTTTAAGAACTGTTCAAAACTCAGGTTTGCATGAAGGCAACTGAAAAGATATATCCGTCGTTCACTGTCTAGTACACCCAAACTTAATTTTCTGTTGAAATGTGTCCTTCCTTGTAGTTAGCTGGCATTCTCTCACATTTAACTGGGCAACCTAACCCAGTGGCTTGGAATTAAAATCAGTCAAAGCAGCACAGCAGGCTGCATCCATCTCAAGAAGAGCAATAATCTAAGGACAGTGAGGAAAGGGACATCTTAACTTCTCAGGATGCAATATGTGAGATAGCTGAGGTCAAATTATGTTGCCTATTCATAACACAGATATCTCTATACAAGATTCTATGATATAAATTGCAATTATAAAGAAGAAAAATTTCCACATCCGTGAATATTTTATAACAAACAAAAAAAACACACTTAACTGGAAGCATCCAAGACTGGGTAACTGCTATTCTGTCATACATAATATGAATATAGAATATGTATCAGCATACACACACAAAAATAAGTATAAGCTTAAAGTTTAGCTAGGTAACTATACCTTAAGATAGTAAGAGTCCTAACAATTCAGGTAAAGAAAAACAATGCATTTGATCAACTCCTACTATAAATTTCCTACAAATAATAAAATATTTGCATTTGGCTTCTATTGCAGAATCACAGAACTGTAGAGGCTGGAAGGGACCTCTTGAGATCACTGGGTCCAACCTCATTGCCAAAGCAGGCTCACTGCAGGAGATTGCACCGATAGGCATCCAAGTGGGTCTTGAACATCTCCAGAAAAGGAAACTCCACAACCACCCTGAGCAGCCTGTGCCAGTGCTCTGTCACCCTGACAGTAAAGAAGTTTCTTCACATATTGGTGTGGAACATCCTATGCTCAAGCTTATGAGCATTTTCCCTTGTCCTGTCCCCACAGACTGCTGAAAAGATGTTGGCCACGTCTCTTTGACTCCCACACTTAAGATATTTATAAAAATTAATAAGATCCCCTCTGAGTCTTCTTTCCTCAAGACTGAACAGGCTCAGGTCACTCAGCCTTTCCTCATAAATGATGTGCTCCAGGCCCTTTATCATTTTTGTGGCCCTCAACTGGACTCTTTTCAGGAGAGCCCTGACTTTTTTTGTACCAGGGAGCCCAGAACTGGACACAATACCCCAGGTGAGTCCTCACCAGGGCAGAATAGAGGGGAAGGATCACCTCCCTTCTATCTTGAAGCATTGCTTTGATTTCATCTTACTTAACTGTGATAGGTATAGAAGGAAAATTCTCTTCGAAGTCTTGAGAAGGTATTTTTGGCCAAGTTTTAATGGCTACCAACCGAAGGGAACCTTTGTAGCCAGTATCCAGACTAATACACAAGAAGAGCTCATCCTCTATCAAACCTTCATGCCTCATAATCAAAAAGATTTTACTAAACATACTCACTGAATATATATCATATTACATCAACTCTATGCAAAAGCATGTAGGTGTACTTCAATGTAATGCACAATTTACATGTTGCATGATTTTTTTTGTTTATTTTAATCTATTGAAATGCCCCTCTTCAAAAGAAGAAAAAAAGTTAAACTGCTACTATCCAGAGCTGACTGAAAATGAGTCATTAAGATGTTTTATCAGTGAACATTTGTGTCTGGACATACTATTTTCATAATGCATTTTCCTCAANCAATTTACATGTTGCATGATTTTTTTTGTTTATTTTAATCTATTGAAATGCCCCTCTTCAAAAGAAGAAAAAAAGTTAAACTGCTACTATCCAGAGCTGACTGAAAATGAGTCATTAAGATGTTTTATCAGTGAACATTTGTGTCTGGACATACTATTTTCATAATGCATTTTCCTCAAACCTAAGGGATGAGATGTTTGTATAGTTGTTGTTTTTCTGTTGTTTTCTTGCTTAGTGAATAAAGTTTGTATTATTTTATCTGCCTCTACTTAAAGAGTGGNGACCTAAGGGATGAGATGTTTGTATAGTTGTTGTTTTTCTGTTGTTTTCTTGCTTAGTGAATAAAGTTTGTATTATTTTATCTGCCTCTACTTAAAGAGTGGCTTCCAAATCCAATCACATTTGGCCAGAAACTATAAAAGACATGGTTTGTTTAAAAACAGTACAACCCAAAGGAAAAAAACTAACACACCAACCTACATTTAACAGCTGCTCAATTTGTATTATTACACAAAAGTATTCTCATTGGCATAGTACTGAAAATTCTTTTTCAAACAGAATAGTCAGTGCATACTTACAGGCCAGCATATGAATACTTTGTTTCTTTTTAACTGGAATAATTAAATTCTTAAAATGTAGTGCACACAAAATAAGGACGCTTACAAAAAAATGTCTCCATTACAAAATTAGAAAAACCTGCATTACT